>JAJKFJ010022877.1:0-57117 GCA_027382625.1 Tetmemena sp. SeJ-2015
TGTTGCTGTAGATACTCGTCCATCCAGGCATAGTTGCTTCCATTTCTGATGTCGAGAGGGCATACCAGAGACTGCCCACACGATTATCCATAGAGGGTGTTCAGCTAAAAGCAATTTATTTAAAATATTATAATACCTTTTGATTAAAGCCAATCTGAGAACACTAGCCAGGCATTAGGTTATTTATGCATTTCAAAGAAGGACAAGTAATTATTTAGCTGTTCACTATCTTAGCATTCAATAAAACAGCAACTGCAATCCAAAATCCAGAACTGGCTTTTGCTCTACTTATTTAAAATTGTTCCATTTAAATTTAAATAATTTCCAATTTCATTAAATCATTTAAACTCATAAAGAATGGTAATAAGTAATACAAAAAATATAAATAATTACACCTACTATCGCAATAATGGTCAAGGTCAAAACTATTTGCAGAAACGAGAAGGAATACCAAAAGCAAACTAACAATGACTTGCTCAAGGTCTATAGAAATCCCTCACAGACTGTTCTTCACCCTTTCTAGAAAGCCAGAGAGTACTAAAGAGCACTCAACGCAGCAAAACTAGAGAAAATATTTGCCAAGCCTTTTATAGAAGCACTTGATGACCACTCTGATGGAATTACTTGCATGGCCAAGAGTATTTTAATTTCTTATCTTTGAATAGACATAGCTTGGTGGATGTATTATCGGGTAGTGCAGACGGAGAAATAATTCTGTGGAATATGAGTGAAAGAAAGTCCAAGTTCATTATAAATGCACATGCTAATTTTGTGAGAGGAGTTTCCTTTGCCAATAACAAACCACTAAGTGCAGACACTATCTTTGTTTCGTCAGGAGATGACAAGAAGGTGCAGATCTGGTCTCTCTCGAGTATTAAATAACAGTATGAGAAGAACGAGGGACTGAAGGGCTTTAAGAACTACACTCCCAAGGCTTCATTCTTGTCTAAATCCTTGCTTCATAACATCGACCACTCTTATGAGCAAGACTTGTTTGCCACTGCTGGCTCAGTAGTGCAGATCTGGTCCTATGAGAGGTCAACTCCTATCCAGTCGTTCGAGTGGGGAGTAGACACAGTAACCAAGGTTAAGTTCAATCCCTCAGAAACTAACGTCATTGCGAGTGTTTCCTTGGACAGGTCTATAGTTCTCTACGATGTGAGAGGCAATACTGCTCTCCAAAAGATCTCCATGAAGAACAAGAGCTCTGCCATTTGCTGGAACCCATATGAGCCTTTGAACTTTGTGGTTGGGAATGAGAATTCAAACTGCTACACATTCGATATGAGAAAATTAGATCAGGCCAAGATGATTCATAAGGATCACATCCAAGCAGTACTAGACATCGACTTCGCTCCAACAGGCAGAGAGTTTGTCACAGCTAGCTTCGACAAAACTAAACCAATCACTTTAAAGTATCATTAAATATTATGAAAGAGAATAGTGTTTATAAGAGTATTCCCATTCAATGACGGTAGGTCTAGGGAAGTGTATCACACCAAGAGAATGCAGCAAGTCAACTCCATTATTTACTCCATGGACAATAACTACATCTTCTCTGGGTCTGAGGACACTAATGTTAGAATTTGGAAATCGCACGCTGCTGATTCCATTAAACCTCTGTTGCCTAGAGAGAAGGAGAAGTTGGCTTACAACGAAAAACTAAAGAAGAAGTACAAGTACAACTCAGAGATCAAGAGGATACTCAGACACAGACACCTTCCTAAGTTAAATCTTTTAAGTTCATTGCAAAGAAGAAGAAGCTAAGACAGACTCAGAAGATAAGCCATGTAAACTATTTGTTTTCTTTATTAAGCTAGTTCAAGAAAATCCAAAACATCAGGAGCAACAACAGAGTACAAGATGCTCCATACATTCCAGAGAGGAAGAAGGACTTAGATGTCAATATGGATTGATCTCTGCTCATCAATACAGTTAATTAAAAACTCATTTCACCTTTCATATGATAAAGATAAATAAGTATAGAGGTCAGAATTGAGGGTTCGACTTTAATTAATAGGAGGAATAATTATGCTAGTTCGAAGAGAATAAAGTTGTGGACGAAATTTTAAGTAGTAATAAATAGGCGTTTAGCAGATGTAAAGATATTTGGTTGATTTTTATCACTGCTTGTCAAAGATTGCGTATTGTCTTCTGGGCTTGTTAGGAGTGAAGGTTCTTCCATTCAACAATAACATGAAAGAATGATGACTTATTCTTATAGATTTTATGATTAATGGATGGCTGGGGTTGGTTTCCGAGGATGGTGTTGATTCTGGATTCGATTTCAGGAGTCCACTTCTTGTAAAGCTCAAGGGCCTTAAGGTTCTCGTCAACATACCCTACCTTGGAAAATCCAAGGATCAAGGTGCTAACATCTTTGCTGGCAAGTGCCCATGCGATAGCCAACTGAGTCTGAGTGTAACCAAGTTCTTAGGAAAGTTGAGCCAACTCGTTCAAGGCCTTCACGTTCTTTTCTCATTATAATCAATCATAGAGACTACCATATATTAATTTCTCTCTTATCAGCAGAGAAGAAAGCTTCCCACACTTGATCCTTGAAGCCAGAGAAAAAAATTAATTATGTTTCATATTGTTTAATTGAGAAAAGAACATCAAGGCCTTGAACGAGTTGGCTCAACTTGCCTAGGAACTTGGTTACACTCAGACTCAGTTGGCTATCGCATGGGCACTTGCCAGCAAAGATGTGAGCACCTTGATCCTTGGATTCTCCAAGGTAGGTTATGTTGACGAGAACCTCAAGGCCCTTGAGCTTTACAAGAAGTGGACTCCTGAAATCGAATCCAGAATCAACACCATCCTCGGAAACCAACCCCAGCCATCCATTAATCATAAAATCTATAAGAATAAGTCATCATTTTTTCATGTTATTGTTGAATGGAAGAACCTTCACTCCTAACAAGCCCAGAAGACAATACGCAATCTTTGACAAGCAGTGATAAAAATCAACCAAATATCTTTACATCTGCTGAACGCCTATTTATTACTACTTAAAATTTCGTCCACAACTTTATTCTCTTCGAACTAGCATAATTATTGCTCTTATCAATTAAAGTCGAACCCTCATTTCTGACAGCTTTTCTTATATATCATTAACCATTTTGAAAGAGATGAAGGTGAAATAAGTTTTTAATTAAATGCTTGGTTTGACAGAGATCAATCCATATTGACATCTAAGTCCTTCTTCCTCTCTGGGATATATGGAGCATCCTGGACTCTGTTGTTACTCCTAATGTTTTGGATTTTCTTGAACTAGCTTAATAAAGAAAACAAATAGTTCACATGGCTTATCTTCTGAGTCTGTCTTAGCTTCTTCTTCTTTGCAATGAACTTAAAAAACTAATCTTAGGAAGGTGTCTGTGTCTAAGTATCCTCTTGATCTCTGAGTTGTACTTGTACTTCTTCTTTAGTTTTTCGTTGTATGCCAGCTTCTCCTTCTCTCTAGGCAGCAGAGGTTTAATGGAATCAGCAGCGTGCGATTTCCAAATTCTAACATTAGTGTCCTCAGACCCAGAGAAGATGTAGTTGTTGTCCATGGAGTAAATAATGGAGTTGACTTGCTGCATTCTCTTAGTGTGGTACACTTCCCTAGACCTGCCGTCATTGAATGGGAATACTCTTATAAACACTTAACCCTTTCATAATATTTAATGATACTTTAAAATGATTGGTTTAGTTTTGTCGAAGCTAGCAGTGACAAACTCTCTGCCTGTAGGAGCGAAGTCGATGTCTAATACTGCTTGTATGTGATCCTTATGAATCATCTTAGCCTGATCTAATTTTCTCATATCGAAGGTGTAGCAGTTAGAGTTCTCATTCCCTACCACAAAGTTCAGAGGCTCATAAGGGTTCCAGCAAATGGCAGAGCTCTTGTTCTTCATCGAGATCTTTTGGAGAGCTGTATTGCCTCTCACATCGTAGAGGACGATAGACCTGTCCAAGGAAACACTCGCAATCACATTAGTCTCTGAGGGATTGAACTTAACCTTGGTTACTGTGTCTACTCCCCACTCGAACGACTGAATAGGAGTTGACCTCTCATAGGACCAGATCTGCACTACGGAGCCAGCAGTGGCAAACAAGTCTTGCTCATAAGAGTGGTCAATGTTGTGAAGCAAGGATTTAGACAAGAATGAAGCCTTGGGAGTGTAGTTCTTAAAGCCCTTCAATCCCTCGTTCTTCTCATACTGTTATTTAATACTCGACAGAGACCAAATCTGCACTTTCTTGTCATCTCCTGACGAAACAAAGATAGTGTCCGCACTTAGTGGTTTGTTATTGGCAAAGGAAACTCCTCTCACAAAATTAGCATGAGCGTTTATGATGAACTTGGACTTTCTCTCACTCATATTCCATAGAATTATTTCTCCGTCTGCACTACCCGATAATACATCCACCAAGCTATGTCTATTCAAAGATAAGAAATTAAAATACTCTTGGCCATGCAAGTAATTCCATCAGAGTGGTCATCAAGTGCTTCTATAAAAGGCTTGGCAAATATTTTCTCTAGCTTTGCTGCGTTGAGTGCTCTTTAATACTCTCTGGCTTTCTAGAAAGGGTGAAGAACAGTCTGTGAGGGATTTCTATAGACCTTGAGCAAGTCATTATTAGTCTGTTTTTGGTATTCCTTCTCGTTTCTGCAAATAGTTTTGACCTTGACCATTATTGCGATAGTAGAGTATAATTATTTATAATTTTTGTATTACTTATGACTATTCTTTATGAGTGAAATGATTTAATGAGAATGGAAATTATTTAAATTTAAATGGAACAATTTTAAATAAGCAGAGCAAAATCCAGTTCTAGATTTTGGATTGCAGTTGCTGTTTTATTGAATGCTGGGACAGTTAACAGCTAAATAATTACTTGCCCTTCTTTGAAATGCATAAACAACCTAATGCCTGGCTAGTGTTCTCAGATTGGCTTCAATCAGAAGGTATTATAATATTTTAAATAAATTGCTTTTAGCTGAACACCCTCTATGGATAATCGTGTGGACAGTCTCTGGTATGCCCTCTCGACATCAGAAACGGAAGCAACTATGCCTGGATGGACGAGTATCTCCAGCAACAAACTTAATATCTTATTTCATTTAACTTCATCCACCTATATATCAGGTACATATTTAGAGAGCTTTAAAATATTTAGTACAGCCGAATTCCTCAACCATCAAAAGGAAAAAAACAGCTGGTTATTGCATTGATGCCTCAAGCTACTAATAAAATTTATACCCAGGAAGAGAATGCACAGACTCTTATCAGTGTCAATCTCTTAACTGCGTTGAAGGTATTTGCTCAGGGCTTCCACTTGATCATAATTGCCAGAGCACTAGTGATTGCGATGTGGGTCTCTACTGCTCAATCTCATCGACATGGCCTTTCCTGTCCGTTTGCTCACCACTGAAAACTTCCTTATAAATTTGCAAGAGCGATTACGAGTGTGGAGTAGATTAGTTCTGCTGGTATGCAAACAGCGCTGAGAAGATTACAAATATAACCAGATGCTTGCCAGTGTATTCTTAAGCAGATGGAAGTCTGTTTGGGTGGTCGAGAGTCATAAACAAAACTACGGGGAAACCTGCAACTGATACACTCAACATTTAGATGGAAGACTTTTAGCAAAATGGAAAGTATTGCTAGAGTGGCCTTGCGCATCCTGTGGATGATAATACTGCGAGGTGCTCCAAGGCATCGCAAATCAGGGGATACCCTTCTTCAGCATCTACGACGGCCACTACATTGGTTGCTCCTTACTAATGCTCTCCGTTGAATCTTTTTATAAAATTATAAAATTATCATCAAGCAAAAGCTGAATTAAATTAATGATTTAATCGATCTAATTAAATAACTTCATTTACAAATGTTCTAATTAAAAAAGCTTATTAATCGTTAAAATTAAGGATTTGAATCTAAGTAATCCTTGCACAATACAGATAGACAAATCAAACCTGACGTCAACCCAACTAACCTATGCAAACTTAGGAAAGAGAAGCGTGATCCAAGTGTTCTGCTAGTGCTCTCTATCTTCAGGAGACATATAAAATACGGGCTACTGTGGAAGTGTGATTGGCACAGATATCTATAGACAGAGTAAAGCCTACTTCAGGACTATGGTGTTGACATCACAATGCCATACACTTGATCGATATAACTTTAGAGCGCAAAAGGAGCAGTGTGGGTTAGGGAATACAACAGCTGGTCAAACTTCTTGGAAATTGGCAGTTGACTCTTAATACAATGTAACTCACTGGCCCTATTTTATTTTATCTTCATGATGATACCATTTACAACTGTCTATTTAACATCCTCGCAGACAGCTACTACAACCTCAATCAAAGTTTTTCTAGTTGGCTGCAAGTTTCCTCTATCTCTTATTTTATCTCTGTTGTACTGCTTATTTCTTAATTATGAATGTTATGCTTAGTAGATGGTTACAATGAATGAATTTTGAAATGCAGGGTGAAGTTAGTAGTAAAAAATGAATTAAATTCTTAGCAACAGCAGTTAGAATGGAATGAATCCCTCAATAGACTGCAACTTTTCCAATGCCTAGACTGACCAGTACTCGATCAAGTCCTCTCAGTAATCTCAAATGGCTCTTCCTATAAGAACATAGCCAGCTAAAATTTTGATAACTAATAAGACTCCCAAGCCAACGTGCTTTCACAATCTAAAAAGCTAGATGTACTTGGCGGAGGATGCTCCATTAACTCAGAGAGAAATACCTTATCAATCCTCAAACCAGTTTACTCTCAACAACTAAAACATCAACACACAAAATCATGTTGCTAAAAGAAGTGAAAAACCAGCAGATGAATATATCAGACAAGACAGGGGGTCTTAAAATATACCTAATTCCAGATAAACAGAGAGTTTAAATCAAAATCTATCATTTTATATTGTTTGCGGCACAGCACACAAGAGGAATAGAAACAAAGCAGCCATCAAAGACTAATTCAAAATGAGCAAGAGTCCCAGCAAATTATTGTGTCTTCAAGGACTGACGATAACAAAGTCCAAAGGAAGGCTATAAGAACTTCAGTTGAAAATATCAACTTGCAGCAAACAGCAGCTTCCACAAACTTCATGTCTCCGCAAGTATAAAACTTAGATAATTTGCAAGTATAGTCGCCTTAGACAGAATAGTTAATTAAAAAATCAGCTGTACTTCAAGAGAATAGCGCAAATCCTAAACCATTAAACAGTGCAAGACCAAAAGAGTCTAAGAATCTAATTAACCTGGAAAATGTATTACTCTCTATATTTTGTAATTACTGGTTGAAGATAAGTTGTGGACCATCCTGGAATCCTTTAGATATCTACAGCATTAGAGTTCAGGGACTCGAATTTCACTTTTAAATACTGATAATATTCAAACCAGCTCAGCCAAGAAGCAAGGAGATATCGCTCTACTTTGCGAAGAATGGTGGGAAATCACACACGAAGATAATATCAACTACCTAGACAGATTATTCAAGGATGAGGTTGTAAGGAGAAGCGTTCGTTAGTCTATAATTCTTGAATTGCTAAGTGTGACTATTTGCTATGCAATCACCAGTGAGCGTAGCAGTGAGAATGATCATCACTTGATTTCTTTGAATACACTAACTAATCTGAAGAATCTACTATTCTACACTCATCAAAATTTCTTAGTCCTAATTGATGTAATCATAAACAGACTACCTCCTGAATCTAAGCATAATATCTGGGCCCACTCCCTTCAAGCCATCTTACTGAATAAGAGCTCTAAAAAACTGCTCCACTCCACTTCCAAGGCTGGTAAAAATGGGGGTATTGCAGACAATGCAGCACCCTTGTTGATTTAGAATAATGAGGCAATCTCAGAACTCCTTAAAAATATCAGCAGGACGAAGGAAGAGGGAATGAAGACTCAGCTGAATAAACCTGTCTTCTAATGCTGCTTAGGTCTTTTGAAGAAAGTTATTTTTTTAATTACCAAGCATTCAGTATCCCAAGTAAGAGAACTTTTATTCTCCTAGCTCGAACAGTTCACTACTAGTCTCTTGCAAAAACAAAATCAAATAATAAACCAGAAATCCAATATAGTAGAAGATAAGGAGGATAGTGATGCCTTACCTGTGGTATATGCACCCTACTTGCCTCCTCTTTCTCTGAGACAATAGGATAAAACTTACACTCTTGTACTAGACTTAGATGAAACTCTGATTCACTATTTCGAAATGGGTGCTGAAGGCGGTCACTTTTTAATAAGGCCTGGTGCCGAAAAGTTTTTGAAAGAAATGACTACTCTCTACGAGGTTGTTATCTTCACAGCTGCTATGCAAGACTACGCAGATTGGGTACTCGATTAATTGGATCCCCATGGGTACATAAAATATAGACTGTATAGGTAGCATGCCACTCAAACTGGGCCAGTTTTTATAAAGGACTTAAGCAAATTGGGTCGAGACATTTCTCGGGTGATAATTGTTGACAATGTGGCAGAGAACTTCTAAAACCAGCCAGACAATGGTATCTTCATTAGAAGTTGGTTTGACGATATGACAGACACAGCCTTGGAAGAACTCGGACCCTTGCTGAAGGAGATAGTAAAGAAGCAAGTGACAGATGTGAGGGTGGCTCTGAGGAGGTTCAGAGATCAAATGATAGAGCAGTTGGAGAATGGAGTCACGAATCCAGTGATGTCCCTCGACTGAGTTTAATAAGTTGTAATTATAAATTAGTAGGAGTGAGTGTTGTTGTTGGATAATTGCTTTTAATAATAATCATATTAACAATTTAAAAAAGAAATATAATTAAAATGCTAAAGGGATTTATTGAAAACTACATACAGAAACGCTCTATCTTGGACTATGATAAAATTACCAAGCCATCCGAAGTAGCAAACTCCATTCTTCATAAAGATAAATAAGTGAAGTGAATCGTGGGTTATAAGAATAAGATCAAAGCCCATTTCTTAATTAGAGATGTGATTGGGACTATATTAAATAGAGATCAGTGATTGGCTAATAAAGATTAAAACTAATAGTGATTGGTGTTTAATATAATAATCAGAGCTTTAATTAAAACTCTAATGTTTAATTGGATTTCTCTAAAGAGATCAGTGATTAACCAATGGGGTGGCATAATTTAATTAAAACCTAATCTTTTCCTATTTAATAACTAAAAATTATCACCCCTTACTTTTCTTTTCAAACCTGATAATATTCTTCTTGACTATAACTTTCTACTTAAAAGCCTGTAAATTCTTATTCTTATAACCCACGATTCACTTCACTTATTTATCTTTATTATAATTTTTGCAAGTGAGGCTAGGAATAAACTGCAGTAGTTTCATAGCAGTAGAAGGAAAGACAAACTTAATAAAGCGAAAGGAGCGACTCTACTAGGTCAGCAAAAGTTCATTTACTCATTGAACAGGTCTAATGTGGAGATCCCTAAATAAAACATCACGGTTAGAAATATCGAACATGAGGCTGATCACGTATCACACGAATACAAGGTCCCTAAATATCCAGAGCTACTTAAGAATTATAATATCGGACATGTATTCCATTAGTTTATATGTATGTGTATATTTTTGTTATCTAAGAACTAAAGCTTCGACTTGAATTAACTTAAATCCCAGAAGAACTAGAATATAAGTCAGAGACTGGAGACTGGCATGAATGATTAGCTAGGAATGGAATCTTTGGATGGATGCAACAATCCTTTAATTGCTTACTATAAATAAATCAAGATGAAGAATATGGTGGTGGCTATGTTTTTGATAAAATGTAGAAAGTGCGCTCAAATAGTTGACAATTCAAAAGCTTCAGAAGATCTGTTCTTCAAAATGAGCAAGCTAGATAAAAACTATTAAATTACTTTAATAAGATAAAATATTTATAGATTGTTGGATAGACAACGATAAATAAATGAGGAGACTTTCAGGCAGTCACAGTAGCAGCAGTAATAGTCAAAGCCAAGTTCTCGTTTGAGTTAGTACGATCCTCATAAGAAACTGTCTTTGGAGAGACTTTCCAACAACACCTTCGAGGTGGTGATGTCAATGAAGAGTGAGATGATGTAGATTAGGAAGTTATTTGGAAATAAGATCTCAGATTCTTTTCTATCCTAGATCTAAGAGAAAAATATCGTCTTCATGGAGGATGGAGTGGACCTATGCCAACTTTAAATTGGAGAGACTGAGGGTCTAAACTTGTCTTAAGTTTCATTTAATTTGTATAATATATTATCTTAGAGGATGAGGAGTACAAGTCTCTAGCAAATTCAGTCGCCTTCTAAAGCTGGTGTCTAGTAACCAGAGTAAGATGGAATTTAGTGGAAGATATTCCCTAAGCAAATAGTTTTAAACGTGAACAAATACATAGCCAAGTATAACTTTGAAATAGCTAGAAAGCTCTCTGGGGTATACTACACAGAGTAAAAGGAAAATCTAAGGCAGAAATTATTTAATTCAGAAGGATGCAAGAGTTTACTAATAGGATGTCCTCAATGTGATAAGTCAGGAGGTAAAAGATTATTCAACAGTGTCTTACTTATAATGGCAAAATCTTGATCGTTGGATCTTATACGAGACCTGTTATGTTATAGATTCCCTGAGAGGAAAATAACAAGACTTCTTTAGCTAAGAGGATTTAACAAGTAGACAAATGATTTTAAAGGATAAGAAATATTTAAAGTTCCAAACAAGTTTAACTTAAACTAATCTTGAAATTAGTTTAAGATTCAAAGTGATTATTAATAACTTTCTTCTTTCATTATAAAGTTCATCGAGTGAACTATTAAATTATTTCCTAAAAAAAAGATAAGAAAAATATGACTTGTTTGTTTTACTTTGTCACCTATATTTTCTTATCAGGAAACCTTATTTCTTTTTTTTAATATGATTCTAATTATTTTATGATTGGAAATAAATCCTTATATAAATCTAAAGATTTTTTATAAGTTCAACAATTTATTGGAGAGAAGACAATTTGAATCACGAAGAATAAAGAAAAATCAAACAAGTCCAAGGATAGGTTGGTTTTATCAAACTTAAAAACTGGACCATAATGATCAGAATTCATTAAGATAAAATTGAAGACTGATCACCATTTTTAGAGATGAAGTTTGAGTTTTCTTTTAAAGTGGAAACCTAAATCTTTTGGCTTGAATTATATTTTATAATAAATTAAGAATCTTTATTATAATGAATCGTGGACTTGGAAGTTCGTTTGTTACTTAGTAGCAATAGTAGTTCTGAGCAACTAGCATGTGAGAATCAAGATAGGATCTCAAAGGCAGGCAATCCTAAGAATTAACTAGCAATCCACCATGAGTAATGACAGCTAATGTCTTGAACCTATGGAGTCCTGATCTAGATGTTCCTAGTGGGTGAAGAATAAGAGATTAGTTTTTGAGTTATGAATGGAATTTCCTTTAGGAAGAAGGATCTATTTTCAGAGCACAGTTCCTGTTCAGGTAGAGTTGAGGATTTCCCTCTCTCATAGATTACGATAACTTCAATCCAACTAAGTTAGGAATGTGCCTGAAGATATCTTTTGGATTGAAAAATCATTTAAGTTTTATAGCAAGTAGAGGGTAAGAAGAAATATTGTTTGATTTCAGAGGAAAATAAGATTAGCAAAGGTTGAAAGGTCCCTGGGAGGGCTCCTGAAGTCTTGGGACAGCGGGTTAAGAACATTAAATCCTTTAACCCTTTGACATAACTCCCTATTGCGCCATGGAGGGACAATCAAGTATCCTTATTCAGAGGCAGAGCAACTTTATTAACATTTAATTTTGATCTCGAGACGATAATTGAATTAAAATGATAGATCTTTTTTAATCTTGAATTCAGCCTTAACATCTCTATTATACAAAATAATTAAGGAATAAAATTAAATAGAAATCTTTCACCTGATTAGTCTATCTAGCGTATATCCCACCGAATAGAAGATTTTCTTCTTCCTTTTTTAATATATATATTTCCAAGATGTGTTCGACTACTTTAGCTCCACTATCCGCACATTAAAAATTTACAAGGAAGGTTTTGCAGCACATGCCACGGTTACCAACAAAAGAAAAGGAAAAGGTAAATCCGTAAATCCCGTGCTCTCCTGTTTTACAATGACATTCTATTGTTCCTTAAACATGGCGATGTAATCTTTTTATCTCATCTCAAGTTTAAAGGAACAAGACACACCTACCTACCATCCGCAAATTCAAGCGGGATGGCTCTTTTTTATTTAAGGGATAAGCCATGCAATGTGTCTCTCCCATACATTACTTTACTCCTTTTTAAAAAAACAATCGGAGACCAATGGGGATCTATTCATTTAGTTTGATGACACCATAGCAGTAAATGTAAATTGTAATGAAAGGGAGTCTCTAATTGACAGAAAACTAATAAATTCAATTAACGATAATCTGTAATACTGCAACCATTAATATTCTGCCTAAAAGGAACTGTTTAAGCAATTTAGAATGTTCAATTAATAACAAAACGTCGGTTTGAAATAGTTAATATTGAAATTTTAATTTTATCAACATAATCTTGTCCATACTCGATGGTGAGCACAGACTGTAATGTATAAAAGTAGAAGCCTGTGATTCATTAGCATCATGAACATAATAGTACATAATATCACGACAACTTAATATGCTTATAACTACAATATAATTTGGCTGGTGTACCGAATGTCTAGATCGCCTACACAATGTGCACTTTTAACGGAGTTAACTTACTAAAGAAAACAGCCAGTCTAATTAAAATACTCATTAAGCATCATCATTGGAAAAAATTTATTTATTTCAATTCTGTTTCCTGTTTTTCAAAAAAAATTCAAACCTGAAATCTTGAGCCGAAGAATTATCAGAATCAAAGAATGTCGTAGCCTAAAAAAGACACTCTAGACTGCCACAGGCAACTCAGATGACTAGGGTCTAGAAGGATGAGAAAAAAAAAAAACAAGAAAGATAACCTCAAAGGATAAGAATCAACCTTGGAAGGAGCGAGCACTTCACTTTGTAATTAATTTCGTCTCTAGACCAATCACGCTCTATATTCTTTTATTACAATCTCCTATCTAATATACAGAAGTAACAGATGAAGAATTAGAATTATTAGTTATTTTTATAGTTTAGGAGATATATCTTCGGAAATCAGACGCCACTCAGAATGATCATACCAACCTAAACTTAATCACCTAAGAGGATAAGATGTGGACTAAGTTATGATCTCTCTTGGAAGGAGATCTATGAGTTGGACTCGGAATTCCAAAGTCTGCTGAAGATAGAGCATGAAACTAAAACAGCCATGCTCAAAGTAGTAAATGAGATGAGGTTTGATCCTTCAATTGACCAGTCAGTTATTCAACAGCAGATAGATAGAATTCCCCAAACTGAGTAAAAAATAGGAGACACAGAACCAGGCATCACTCTTTAAACTTTCAGAGAATACTCTAA
The DNA here is from genome assembly GCA_027382625.1 of Tetmemena sp. SeJ-2015. Taxonomy (NCBI): domain Eukaryota; phylum Ciliophora; class Spirotrichea; order Sporadotrichida; family Oxytrichidae; genus Tetmemena; species Tetmemena sp. SeJ-2015. The sequence goes on from JAJKFJ010022877.1 coordinate 13,455, forward strand.
AATGCTCTCTGGCAAGGCTGAGGAGATAAAGAACAACATGATTCAGTCATTTGGAGTGGATGTTTCAAATAAGAACTCGAAGATTATATGGGAGTAATTCTTACTCATGAACTGCTTCCTCAAGTACTTCACACTTCAAAAAGAGGAGTTGATTGAAATATGGATGAAAATATTGGATCCTAATGGACTCAGACATCTCCAAAAAGTTAAATTGCAGGAGTTCTTGGAGCTTCTAGCTAGAGGTACAACTACTTAAGAGCAAACTCTAGTGAGCAAAGCCTACTCTTTTAATCTAATAAAATGCTTTGAAGTTGAAAATTGCTTGAGCGACAATGGATAAGAGGTGCTCATGGAGAGAGTTGAGGAAGCATTTAAAGGTGGAATTATGGATATTGAAATTCTAAATCGAGATAAGTACTCAAAGTCGATGCTCCTAAAATAAAGTTATATTGTCATACTTGGAAGATCAAATGAATTAAATTTACTCATAGTTAAATTATTTACTCAGATTTTGGTAAAAAAATATTAGTGTTGTAATAATTATGATGGAACTTTAGGTGTTTTTTATGGTTATATTTTAAATAAAAAGAAAGTTTAGAACTTAAGTATAAATCATTAATATTTACGCTATTTCCCAAATTAAATTAATGTTCCAATCTTCCATTTGGAAATCATAAATATTTATATACGACCAACAGAGTTAATATCCTCTTTACTTGCTCTAATTTAAAATTTTTTATTAGTGAATAATAGCTTAAGAATAATTTCCCCGAAGCTTTCTTTAAATGCAAGGCTAGACAAATTAAGGAATTTCGATTTATAATTTATATGTGAATTTGCTGTCTAGTAAATTAATAATACGTTTTGTATAAATTGTTACAAAGAGTGCTATAATGAATTTGACCAATATTCAGAATTCATGGGACGAGTAAGGGTTGGCATAAAAATGTGTGAGCTAATTATTAATTCGCGTATTATTAACAATAATTTAGTATGTAAAACTTCTAACATAGAGACTTCTTTTTCACTAAATAATATGATTTTTGATGACTACTTTACAACTAACATTTAGAATCCATAGTTAAACCTTTGCCTCCTATCTTTATAATAAAGCAAGAATCTAAATATTTCCTTATAAAAGTTAAGCAAACGACTTCCTGGTGTTTTATATACACAATAGAAATTATTCTCTATAGAGAATTTTGAAGAATGAATTTAAGATAAGCCCTGTCCTTTATCTGCTTTATATAGCTATGCTGCTCTTTTTTCAATTTATTCCTGACTTTAAGGATTACTGAATCTTTAGCCATAATTGAATAATATTTTAATCAAATATTATTTGACATATTCTATAAAAAATACAAACCAGATCACCACAACATTAAGAAGGTGTTAGATAGTTACATACGTGTGAGACAAGATGAACTTATATTTAAATCTAACCTGATCAGGTTTGTAAGATTGACATATGTGAGTATATGTTTGCACGATTATGTCTTAAAAATAATTAGAGATTTTAAATTGACATCTGAATAATGAACTTTATAAAATCAATTCTTTTCTAACCTATAAATCTGAACTTTTTTAAATTGGCTTTAAATTTATTTTACGCTTAAGTGAAATATAATTTAAATAATTTTTGAATTTTGGAAGTTTTAAGGCCATTTAAGTTTAATAATGTATTAGTAAGTTAAATGTGGTAATGCTCATAAGTCTCTCTCATTATGAATTAGAAAATATATACTAAACCTGTTACATCATCGATCATTTGCTTATATTGTCTTTTCAGGCTATAAGTATCCTTGTCCTATACTGAAAGTGATATGTAAATTACTTCATGTGAAGATGAAATCCTCTTTTTGTCCAAAAATTAGATTTCTATTTTATTCAGCAATTATTTTAAAATTATTTTATTTAGCAAATAATTATGATGTTATTCCTTTAATTTTGATTATATTTACCAAATATTTTATTTTAGGTTTTAACAGTAAACTTATATATGGCCTTAAACATAATAAAATTAAAGCACTTCTACACTTCCATAGTATTTGCTGAGTTAGCGTCACAGATAATTTATTTAGGATTTTAAGACCCGGATTTACGTACTCAAAAAGAGCATCAAATCTGGTAAAGTCCTTCTTTAACCACGTCTATAGCCACGAGTAAAGCATTAATGCGGGTGCAGTCAAGAATCTTTATCAGCTCCCCCATTAATGTCTAAAGCAATATAAATTCTTACTTAAACGTTAATTGAATGGGAACCAAAAAGTATTATGTTTATGAAAGTTCACTCTACTTAGATTTTACTCTTGAATTTGTGTGGAGCTTATTAATGCAAAGAGACAAATATTTAATGTTGGGAGCAACCGCTTAAGAATTACAAAATACTTTTTGATTCAGGTATTATTATGAGTATGTTCGCGAATCTTGGCATTGTTAATAAAATAATGATACCTGGATTAATTCCTCTATATTTTAACACTCTAAGGATTAAGAGCTATAAGTCCCAATTACATTCTCTTGTAGTAACTTCATTGAAACCTATCACTTTTGTCTTTTTATTGGTAGAATGTTTCATCATTTATTTATCAAAGTTCTGAGGGTCAAATGAATTCTTGTATCTTATCTACGAGAATACAATTTTAAAAATATTATTTTTAAGATATATAGAGCAGTTATAAGAACATATAATTTTGAAGGTACAACTTATCATTTAACTTGTTATGGTAATAAAAAAGGGAATTAAATTAGATATTAAATTAAATTATATTTTTCTAGCTTATTTGTTTTCAAATATATTGATATGCTGTATAACTAAATCCAAAATATACACAGAAGAAGAGTTTAAGTTCAGTTTAGTAGATAAATTTGTATTAGGTATTGTTATCCATACTAATCATTAAAATTAAAAGATTAGCGTATAAATTTATTGCCAAAGAAAGTGAAAGAACAAGATTATAGGAGGACAAAAGCAGAAATCTCCAATTTACTTAATCTACTTAATAATAAGTGCACATTAAAATTTTTAAACTATATGACCTATTTCCTCAGTGATATTCTTATTCAAAATACTAAATATTTTTATAGCGGCGAAATTACGATGTTATCTCTAAATTCAAATTAATAATGTTGAGAAACGAAAATATAATATTGGTTTAATGATTTATTAAATTATTTATCACAAAAAGAATGCGTGTAAAATACAACTTACCCATATAATATTTATGACCTGAATAATTATATTTTTAAGTCTCCATTGAGAAATGGGTATATTTTATATTCTGAATATTATTAAGTAGAATGTAGACCTTATGTGATTGTTTAGAGTCCATAAGTTAGAAATATGGTTTTTTGTCCAAAACGTTTTACGTTTTGTAAACTACGAAGATCTATTAATAGTGAACAGGTTTTAGATAAAATCAGTTTAAATATGAATATACTCCTGCCATTTAACCTTACCTTTATGTGTCGGAACAATTAGAATTAATCATAATCTTTTTTCAAAAATATTTCGCTTTTCATCCCATTTACCGCGCTATATCATTTAATACGTGGTGTTGTATAAGATTAATCATAATAAATAAACTAAATATTCTAACCAAGATGTAATGAATTCTTAGTCCAATATATTTTTTAATCCGTATTAGAATTATTAGGATAAGATTTACGATAATCCCTAATCGTGAGAAGTGTTCTAAATCTTTAAATGAACTTTAAGATTGATTATTTTACCTTAGAAAGGTATTTGCGAGTTTTAATGAATATTAATAATCACTTTGTGAAATTGTATTGTATCAGTCCCCTTTCCTGTATTATTTCTACCGACTAGGGGGCGGTCTAGGTGGGACTAGTAATATTGCACGGTTTGTTATCATTGGATGCAAATTCCTGAAATTGTTTGTATATTATCTTGGTGGTGTGTCTATAACAATTTCATGCCATAATAGTATAGAGTTTAAGTCAAAGTGTTATATTTATAACCTGCTGATTGAGACAATACAAATAAGTCAATTAGATTTAACAGATCAGTCCCATTGCCTTTAAAGTTTTTGGTTTGTAGCAATGCACTGATATATATTTGACTCTTTTGTGAAACCATGTCAAATTCTATGACCCAAATAATTATTATTGATCTTTAGTATAATATTAACCAATGTCTTTATATATAACCACCCGTATGTTTAGAAATTACCTGCTAGAATAGTTTGTAAACTTACTCATTGCTAAAAGCTAAAAGCTTACTTGGAATAAAAAAGGTTACCCTTAGTTTTTATACCTACATATTGTTTAGGAATTACGCGAAGACAAATATCATGGATTGGCTTTGTCATGCGATGTTCATTCAAACATTTGATATGGTATAAATGTTTATTAAACGTTAAATATTTATTCAGTCTACCTTCTTAAGTGTATGTTTTCTCTATTAGTTTTGAAGTTAAATTGTATTGATACTTAACTTAAACTAATCCAATAATTTCATCTTATACTATTTTGAAGAAAATATTTCTTTACTTATAAGTTAAATTTAAATGAATTTAACACTATATATTAAAATAAAAAGGTTATTGTAATCTATATAAATTAAATAAAGAACATAATTTATCAGTCATACCGAGAAATTTAAATATTTTTTGAAACTTTGAAGCTAACTTAAATAGAAGTTTAAACTTACCCGCCTGTAAATTAAAGAAAAAGCAATAAATCTAAAAATAAATTACCAATAACCCTATCCTTTAATTTATCATTTTAGAATTGAAAATTTGGGGATCATCATTAATTGAGAGCAATGCTAGCTACACATCAGAAATAAAAATCTTCCTACACCGATATAGTGTGGTGTGAAACGAGTGTTCAATTAGTCTTAGACTCAACAACAACCTATTCATGTTTATCACTCCATATTTCGATCTGAGAGTTCTGATCCCACACTCTGTCTGATCCCTTATCCGTAAACGTGGGCTCTTAGTCGACATAACGAAGTCGTGCGTACATACTGTGAAGACTCTTGCGTGCCGACTCTTTAAATTCTGAATGCAATTTTCTACAGACTGTCTCCTAGAAAAGTCTTGTGTCCTCGGCCTATAATAGGCTGTCCTTTCTCTATCCATATTGCTCAAGGTTGATCTCAAAAGTCCTTTGATGGCCGGCCCGGTAATGTTTACGAGTGTGCGTTTTTATAGAATTAAACCTGAATTTATTATTTGTGTTTGTGTAGTGAGTGACACCTGCTGGTGATCGATCACATTTACTACATTAGAGCACTCTTCCGTTTTTCTATGCAGTATAAGGAGAAGACATGAAGAGCATAGCTCGCCAACATTAAAGAATAGTGTGATTTCCCAGTTATCGACTGCCATAGTGGCGAATACCGTAATCACAGCATATCACTTATGTGACCGTACTCACTGCAAATGGAAATGGTGATGCGAAAGTCTCATGGCTCTTGAAGTGCCCCTAAGTGTCAAGCTTTCCTATGGCTTATCTCGACTCTCTTTTTTAACTTGTTCTTATGGACCTCATTACACCGCCTGCATTTTCATTCTACTTTTCTGTGCAGTTCTCCATACCTTCAGCCTCTGACCGAGCTGCTATGACTACTCCAGTCCACTTTATCTTCCCTGAAGCAAAGCAATTATTGTGATTTCAGATTCCACTTAATGAACTAAGTGCCTGAATCTTTTTGACTGGGTTCCATAGAGCCGATCTATCTCGTATTAATTCTCTTCGTGTTAGGCATCACTTCCGAGTCTTACAAGTTGTTCACGTGCATGTGCACCTAGCCGTCCCTATCGCTGCACGTTTCAAAACCTACTGATCCTAATTATAACCATGAAAGGTTTCTCGATCAAGTAGCGATCCTCTCGTGAAGTATTTGATAGAGTCATAGCCCCTTCTCATAATGACTACTGACTTGCCACTGATTCATGCATTAGAAGTTAGCTTTACCTGACTTAAGTCCGATATTGTAAACTCGGTTCCTTCCCTCTCCTGTTGACATGTCAGGGAAATTAGAATTGCTGAGTTTGTGTAGACATGTCGTGCGTACTGCCATTCGCCTGTATGCGCACATTGACCGCTCGTGGTTACTCTCGACTTCTATGGTCAAGGGACCTCCTGTGACCCTCACATATCGTAGCCTCTATCAGCATCTTGTATCTTTATTCCCCATCCCGGGTTGTACTAATTAGCTGAGGAGAGCAATAATAATCGACTTCCTAATCATCTTTCTTACCTTCTGCTGCATACCGTAGATGCTAGACGCATGACGCATCGATCCGACCCCTTTATTTTCCAGAAGCTCTCCTCCACTATCTCGACCAAGCCACTTCATCCATGTCCATCCTTCCCCTGACTATGTCAACGTTTTCAACACAGTCTTTAGCTGACGAGCCAATGGCGTAATGAGTGTCCCCGATATTTGAAGTCTTCCTGCTCTCACCTCCTAAACCATGCTCAATAGTCCTATTCCTCTCTTCGCTTGTAGTTTTTTCTTGCCTATAAGCCTCTCTGTTTGTACTTTTAGACATTATTTTATTTAATTTATCTTTGTGCTTCTCTTCTTCAGGCAACATTAAGTCTCTTTGCCTATCCAGATGTGAACATCGCTCACTCTTTGTCAGGACCTAGATCACTCTTAATGTCAATGGCTACATAATTTTATCCTCGTCTGCATTCATTTCTGCTATCTTTTTTTTCATTTCTTATATTTAATTCTTGTACCCTGTCAACCTTAACTAGCTGCGATGATCTTTAATCTTGAAAGTAAACGATGTTCTCGAGCGACCAAAATTCAGGATCTAGTCAGAGATTCTGGCGAGATTCATGATAGGTCTTCACTAATCCCATAATATTCACAGTCCCAGGAAGATAGCAAACTCTGTACAACTCTGTACAACTCTGTACAAATATGATGCCTCCGAAGATCTCCCGATCTTCTCTGTACAACTCTGTACAACTCGGTACAACTCTGTAAATGACTATGTATGTACTATTGCTAAACCAGCAGAACCTTTATGTTAGAAGAGTAGCGCTTAGACTTGCCCTTGATTTCTCATGTAAGAGGAAAATCTCATCCTGAGTGCTTGAAAGTTTGCCATCCCCTAAGATGAGCCCTTGGAAATTCCATCCCTGGTTCAAGCAAAATAGCAGAATAGTAATGACCAGATGAAAAACTCATTAGCTCTTTTCATTTTTGTATGGATCTTGGTGCTTTCCTTAATATTCATTATATATCAAGGCCCTCATAATTCGAGGCGCAGCTCACTATGGCCATGCTCTATGGAAGATACTCAAGAGTAGAACTCTATTCTCGATGGGGGAATGGCCAGATCGCCATCATGAAGCATCCCATATTGAAGGCATGTGAGGAAGGTGACATTTAAAATTTAAATTTATGATTAAAACTTTAAAACTATGTCAGAGCATGAAAACTCTTGCTGTGTATAATAATTAATTATCACCTCACATGTTCATATTCTATTGAATAGAAGCAGGCATCTGAGGCCGCCCTTGGTGATCCAATATCCCATCGTCATGAAGCTGAAAGACTAGCTGCTTGTAATTCATGAGGTCGTCTATTTGCTCTCTCATCAATGCGAACTCATTCTTCATTCTCTGATTGTCATCGAGGTACTTTTGCTTTGTCTTTCTGCCAAGAGAGCTGCTTTCTTTGACTTCCTCCTGCTAGCCTGGCCTCGACTTCCTCTTGGCCGATTGCTTCATCAGATATGCTGACCTTCCCTTCTAGACTGAAAAGTTAAGTTTTAAAACGATGCTTACCACTGTAGTTGACAGAGTTTTTGAGTGCCTCGGCAAATTCAGGCTTCATATGAACGATCATATTGTTCGATTGGTCTAGGCGCTCCCTTCGCTTTTGCTTCGCATCCTATATCATCTAGTTTATGCCTGCGGTGTCTAACGAGAGGAGCACGTCAACTATCCATTTCTTGTCAAGATGCAGCCAGTCGCACTAATCTGGGAAGTAGCAAAGAAGTGATGGCTTTCCCTCTGCATACTCCAGGAAGTCATCAGCAGTCAATCCTTCAATTTGCGGAACAGCCGCAACTATGACATCGGTTCTCCTTAAGAACTGAAAAGTTTATTATGCAAGCTATTTACCTCTTTCTTGCCGTCTAGGATGCTTCTGAAGAAGTATATGTTTGTGCAATTTATCTTCGGGAGATATGCTCCACAATCCTGAGCGAGGAAATCATAAAGCTCCTTTTTGCTCCCGACTTTCTCTCTCAGCTGATGGATGTTGACTTGTTGTAACTATTGCATCACACCTGCTAGATAAACTCTAAAGTTGAAATAATTAATAATTAATGTCAAGCGTATATATCACCTACCTTTATATGCTTGCTTATGATAGAATAATCATTATACAAACAGAGGTATACTATTTGATATTAAAATTATTACTCTATATAATATTAAGTTTTACCTGAATAGTTTCACCATCTGGCACAAATGGAAAACTCTAGAGGATATTCGCAAGCTCGATAGACTGATCTCAGACACTTTTTCGGCTGATCCGGCATTGATGACTCTGCTCATTAACTGAATCAGGATGAGTAAGACCCAGAGGATGAACTTGGCCAAGAAGATGAGGTCGACAACTGGAGCTTCATTTGCACTCCAGTGATTTCGATACATCTGCAATCCTCCGAGAGAATTCTGCCATCAACCATAACTTGGCCTCAGTTGCTAGAGGCAGAAGCTGCTGTACTTAAGCAACTGTCCGACAAGCAATACCCGATGGTCATCTTGGACTCAAAGAAGAATTCCAAGGAGCTTGTAGACTGTGGCTTCATAGAGTCATAGCTTGGCTCCGCGAAGTTCTTAGAGAGCCTCTCAAAAGCAGTGTATATCCACTGAGGAGTTTAATCAAGAAAACTGGGAGCAAACATAGATGAAGAAGAATCGAGAGCCGCAGCTTCAAGTGAGGTCAATCGATTACTGAAGGTAGCTAGGAGATAAATACTTTTACGAATTGAGGATATGGGGCAAACTCTGAACTCTGGGAATGGAGAAACGATAAGTCAGAAAATTAGGGGAAGAAGGCCTAAGCTAAATTCAGACATTGACAGAGTGGCCAGTATCGCAACTACTTTGTACAGAGTAAAGTCTTGCTAAAAAAAAATAATAATGGGGCGCCTTAATCTATCCAGGAAATGATTAAAAACAATATTGGAAAGAGACGAGGCTGAAGGTCTGGCCTGCTCTTAATACGCAAAGTTCTCTAAGCAGCCAAACTTTGCATACTTAGGCGGAGTTGTCTAGAAAGAGATAAAGGAGAAGTGCTCAATTCTCTCAATAAAAATGCTTCAGAGTAAGGTCCGAGATACTTTGGGTGCTTCTATTCCTCTCTCTGTTCTGAGGAGAGTGGCAAAAGAGCGTCTTAAGCTGAGTTATAAGAAAATATATTCGATCGCTCAGAGGACTAATTGTGAGGAGGCTGTCATTGGGCGTCACCTAGCAGCAGTTGAGTTCATAAATATCCTCAGAGAAGGAAAATAAATTATCAACATAGATGAAAGCAGCATCAATGTGATAAATGATTCGAAGAGATCCTGGTCTTACAAGGGGCAAAAGTACTACAGCGACAAGTCTCAGAGGCTTTACTAGGTCAATATAATCGCAGGAGTATCGAGCGACGGTCGAGTCTTCTTCTAGCTCTCTCGAGGTCCTAACAACAGCAAGACAGTATACTGCTTCCTCCTTAAGTTGTCTCAGCTCTTAGATAAAGCTGAGGAAGGTTGGAGGACAAAGACCTTCTTCATGCTCGACAATGCAACATATCACAGAAGTCAGTTCCTCACGCGGAAGCTCAGGCTTTTACAAGCAAGCATACTCTACTTGGGGCCTTACCATTTTGAAATGGCTCCGGTAGAGAAGTTTTTTGCCTTCATCAAGAGGAAAATCGGAGCCTACGCTGGCAACCTCAAAGCAGAGGATGCTATTGCCTACTACTCTAATGAGCTACTTAAGTTGGACTTTGGTTGGATTGCTGACTCTTTCGATGAAGCCCTCTGCAAGGCACTAAAGTATTTAAGCTTCTAAAGCATATGAGTATGAGAAATGACTTTGCTCTGCATAATATCAGCAGCCCTCCTTATAAAGCAATCCTATTCAAATTGTTCATCCAGGACTCATCTAGGGCGAAAACCTTAAGAGTGAAAATCCCCATGCCCTAAAGTAACATCCTGTCTACGATTCGCAGCTTTTCATAGATGGAGAATAAGAAGAAATTTTTCATCTAGAATGAACTATGAATTCACAAATTAGGCTTTAAAAGTTGGGAGTAAATTTGCTGCATGTTGTTGCAGCATTTTTACTCCCAATATTCAACATAACAAAAATAACCCCAAAACCTAAAATCAAGAACTTTCAGTCAATATAAGATCATGGAATCAGAAAGACTAAAATATGTATGCCCACACTGCGGCTAAAGCTTTGAGAAGTCAAGCTCCAGGAGGTCTCACTGGAGTCGAGACCCAATCTGTCATCGGGTACATTAGGTTTGGGTCCTCGAGAACACACATAAGCAGCTTATTTGCTTCTCGTGCGAGAATATATTCACTAAAGTACAGAACTGCAAGAGACACAAGAAAGAGTGCAAACAGGGAGGCACAGCTGAGAACCCTAGGATGAACAAGCAGCTTAGTTAGAGAATGATGGTGAAGACAGACTTCGAAAGATTAGAGAAGGCAAAGTGAGAGGCCTTCGGAGCTCAAGGCATGCTGAAATGCCCTTCATATCTCTACGATGTCAGCCAAGCCTACGCCAACCCCAAGCTTCGCTCCTACATTTTGAGCGCGCTCTCGGCTCGTTCTCCTTTGAGATTGAGAGCAGATGTGAAAAACGATCATTTCTGGGAGAACTTGATGAAGATAGTGTCATCGGACTATTAAATGCTATTCCAAGTCATAGTGATAGACCCAGCTTGGTAGACCCGCAATGCCCTCCCGTATGAATATCTCTCTAAAGCTGCGATAAGGGCAATTCCAATATCGAGCTTATCTTACAGTGGACTCATATTCTACTGGGTGCTCCCCAAGTATGAGGAATTCGGCTAGCAAGTTTTTGAGGAGAGCGGCTGGAAGCTTGAGAAAACATTGAGATGGGTCAAGATCACGTCTCGGGGTGATCTCATCAACTCGAAGCAGGCCTAGTATTCAGAGGAGCATTACTTGATAGGCTCCAAGGGCTCAGTTGATAAATAGGTTCTTGAAAACCTGCCTTCAGAAATCTACTCTCAAGTGAGGAGCCATTCTGAGAAGCCCGAGGAGCTCTGGGAATGGATTGACAAGTACTGCTCGGGATCACTCAGGTTGGAGATATTCGCCCGCCTTCATGCCGTGAGAAAGTTTACAGTGCATGTGGCCCTTGAGTTGGAAGTGGATCCAACTTTGAAGATTGAATGAGATGAGCATGCAGGACAGGTATTAGCTTAATATAATTAGTAAAAATTAGAAATTCAAACTTAAATTCATGTTCATGCATAATATTATTTTCGCAATCTCCTCATTGCATTATTTTAAAATCTTCTTTTTTTGTGTCCTGCAAAGCCTTGGGCTACCTTATATAAGCAACATTTTAAAAAACTCTGTACAGTCTATGAAGATGCATTATAATTTAACTTCTACTTCAAATTTTTATCTTTATCATAATTTTGAAAATATTAATAAATTAAAAATTTATAGTAATTTTAATTGGAGAGTTACTGAAATATAAAAAGTATTATGCAAAATTCAATTGAGGGCTAATCTATTTTTTTATCAAATAAAATTAATAAATTTTCTATAAAATAACAAATTGCTAGCTTTAATACATATTATAATTAAATTTTATTTTGTAGCACTTAAATTAAAATAATCTAGGAATAATTCTCAAAAACTCTTTGGTTGGCTGGGAATAATTGATATTAGAGTTAAGGTTTTGATTAAATTAAAATTAAGCTACATGTGAGGATAGAAGCTAGTAGTTTCAATCTGCGAGAGCCACTCATTCTTATTTGCAATCTTTTTCTGAGTTTTATTCTACTTCTAGGTTTAAGGAAGGCAGGAAATTATTTTTTGATTGAGAGACTCTTTCTCTATTTTCATAAAGGAGGAAGTTGCGATATTAAGTTGGAAATTTTCAATGATATTGAGAGCAAACTTCTTCTTGTCCTTATCTTTGTTTGACTTATCAGAACTCTTAGAACTGCTGAAGGCTTCATCTTCATCTGAGTCTATGTATTGCTACACTTAGGCATCGCTCTCAACTGCTTGTGTACTATCTTATTTCATACTGGAGCTCATCAAATCAATAAAGAAATTATGGCCATTAAAAAATTTGTGTCTTAAAATCAATGACATAGAACTCATTTTTACTAGTGAAGGCAAGCACTCTAAAGTTTCCAAGGGCACCTTCCTCTTATAGTCCTGCTCTTTTTGCAACCAAACTGACTACTCTCATCTCCCCCTGCTAAATGATACTCTTATACTTGAATCTAGTCTTCGCTGTAAGCATATGCACTTTTGAGTGATAAATATCCTCCTAGTTCCCTTTCAGAATTGGAGTCTCATTTAACTTTTGAGGAACTCTTAGATTATAATCACTCATTATGAAATCTAAATATAGATTGAAGATATGCGAAGTACCGTTTGAAGAATTGATGACTAATATTTATTCTTGATCAGCGGCTGAGCCAGAAGCTTCATTGACAAACTAAACATCAGTGACTGAGGCAGTTGTGTAGCCTCTGAAGAGCGAGTAACGGAGTCTGACTCTTTCGTGGTGGCAGTTGGAGGAGCAGCCTGAAAATCTTTGGTTAAGTTGAGGGAGTATCTCATAAATGTAGAAGTATTGGGAGTTCTCGTTACCAAGGAGAAGATATCTTCCGGAGGGAGAAAATCTTACCAAAGATATGTTCTTGAAGAAGGGAGGCTGAATCTCAATGAAGAGGCGCGAGTTTTGCAGGTCTCTCACTCTTACTGAAATCACGTTTTCCTTAGCGATTGTGGCCTTTTATTGGAGGGGCTTGAGGGATGGGTCATCTTGGACTTAGTCAGAGTTGACTCGGGATCGTCTTTAACTCAAGAGATCAGCTCCTAGTAAGTTTATCCCTGTGTTAGAATTATTGTAACGTTATAATTAGCAATAAATTTCATAAGATGTTTTGAAGTAAAAGTACTGAGCTATTTGAGACTTATAAGTTTATCTTAAAAATACTTTTTATGGATGAGACAAGTTGTAAATATTTTTCTTATTTAAGTATAGATTTTTTAAGTGATCATGATTAGAATTTATGATTTTTTATTTATTTTCGACTATAGTATCTGCTCCCAAGCCTAATCTAGAAGCTTGGATAGCTGAATTTTAAGATCTGCTGGTTATGTTATTTTAATTTCTCGTGGAATTTATTCCAGCGGCTTGTGAGATTAAAAAGAATAATTTTTTGTTTGCAGTCGCAAAAATTAGACTTTGAAAGTTGTTAGTGAGATAATTTTTAGAGCTGATATGTGTCAATAAGAGCAGCCCTTTACACGTTCATGAGGTTAACCATTTTATTTATAGACGCTTGCCCGAACTATATAAGCTGCTTAGCTGCCTCCTTAGTAAGGAAATAGTTTCCGAGCAAGGACTAGTCTACATTTTTATTTAGTTCCTCTATCAGATTAGTCTCATTATAGATAAAATAAATAATATTATAAGTAATAATTTCATTCCTCAATAAATCATTAATTGTGCAATAATCTCGTTGTAAACGTATGCGTATAAGTTATGACTCATATCAAAATCTTGAAAGAATGCAGCTGCCATTATATTTATAAATACTAAAATATATTTAAATTAATAAAATAAGTTGTAATTTGAATGTTGCCATAAGTTACTGTTCTTATAAAAATAAGTATTTCTTGGCCAATACTAATAGTTCCTGACAGAGATTTCTTGGGACTGAAGTTGTATGTTTTGAGGCTGATTTCTTGTTCTAGAGTGGATATGTTGAATATTTTGAGTAGTCCTTCCTGGAGGAGGACAAGGAGTTGATTGGAATGGCTTTCCAGTCTGGTTTGAAACTTGACGACTGAGCTGTTGAATCGGAAGATGTGGAGAGTGCGGTCGCACTTCAGTGAGAAGATCTTCAACGCAGTTGGGTTCTAAACTGTAGTATACCCCACCAAGGGAGTTAGATCATCATACACTCCCTCCTCCTCTCGCTCGTTGAATAGCTAGTCATCAGAATCTTAATCAATATACAAAAAATGTTGCTTGAAATTTACATTCACTTTATTATTAAAATTATATTTATAATTAGATGTCTTATTTTAAATCAATTTTATATAACCTTAAAAATAAAAATAAAGAATTTTGAATAATACTTACTTCTTAATAGGATTTGCAAATAAAAAAATGATTCATGAATATATTTTATTTTATAAAAAATGTTTTATCCTAAAATTTAAGAGTAAGCTTATTTAATTAAATTAATAAAAAAGTGACCTACAAAAAGAAAATTATTTAATAAGAATCCAAAAATAGAATATGAGATTACATTTATTTGAATATATTGATACTTTAAATATAGAGTAAATTGAATCTGCTCTGTGTTTGGTGAGATTCCTTGAATTGAAGGTTGACGTAATTTAATCTGAATCATCAGACTTCATTTCTTCATTCACTTCAAATTTCATACCTATAATTGAAAAAAGGATAACTATTAAATTATGGTGATATGGTTTTGGAGTGTGAGTGACATTTAAATAATCAATCTGATCTACCCCATCCTCTTTCTTTCTGTAAATACACTCCACCTCCATTGACCCTCCTTACAGCGACTATAGACTAAATTATTTTACAGAAATTAATAAGTTAAACTTATACATAATCAATGATAAATAACAAAATGTATATCAAGAGAGCAATCATTATTTAATAACTATCTTTAAATATGCCATTTAATTTGTGCAATACTATCTAATGAGCCATATCTCGAAGGCAATATCAGTTGATAGGATGAGGCAGTTCATATTTAGTTTGGTTGAATTTGAAGTTTCTATTTTTGATGCACTGTGGAAATTTGATGATGCAACTCCTGCTCCGTTTGAAAGAAGCCCTCCAAGATTTTAATCCTCCAAAATTAATTTAAGTGATTCTTGTTATTCCTCTGGCACCAGCCTCACCAGCTCGCTGAAAGGGATCTGAATGAACTTTGAAAATCTAACTGGCTCATAAAAATATAAAGCTGTGGGCCGACGTCTATAGTGGCCTCTTTGATTCTAGTCATCATGGACAGCAACTGCTCAGGCATGTACTGAGAGAGGTAAGAACTCATTCTCTTCTATTCTTTGTTTTTAATTTTATCGCTCGCTAATTAAACCACAATTGAAATAGATTTTACCAATCCATTATAACTTTGTGGTTTATTTAATTTAAATCACTCCAAAGAGAGAGACACGATTCAAAATGTTGAATAAATATTTTCTCTGTCTCTGAAAAATCTCATCCATAATCCATATTCAGCGAAAATAAATGAAATCTATATTTATTACACAAAATGAAAGTGATTTAGTTGAACTAGACAAAGACTTTGTCGGGGGCTTTTCAAGACTTGAACTATGAGAAGCTAGAAATCGCTGTGAACCTAAATCAGAAACCATAGATGCAAGTGTATGAGACACTTGACTTCTTGAACGTGCAAACACTTCTACAGCTCAATAATTCTAACCTATGTATCAACTTCATCTAAAAAAATATTTTTATATTTCAGCTATGCGGATGGACAAACTCAGTTGGTTGTGAGTCTGTAAGGACCAGATGAATCTAAAGTTGGCTCTAAGCAGTATGCAGACAGAGGATTTATTGAACTCAACTTCAAAGATCTTACTTCCATGGAAGCTTCTCTCGCCTATAACTCTCCATAGGAAATTGAAGTCTTGCGGTCTGACCTTCGCTCTCTCCTCGAGCAAGTCATAAAACTAAATGACTACCCAAAGAGCATCTTCTCCTTCCAAATTTATTATAATTTTTGTTGCCAAGGACGAAACCAAGGGCATTCAACTATTCTCCGCTTGCTTTAACGGGCTAATGAGTTTGCTTCACTAAGCAGGAATCTAGCTTAAAGCAGTCCCAGCAGCTTTAACTTTAGGCATTAGGGAAGTAAAGGCTTAAAAAGGAGGCTAGATTTAAATCATAGAGCAAGTTCATCAAGAGAAGAACCTTTTGTAAAGCCTTGAGGATGGTTCTCTGTGCTTGCTAGACTTTTTAGTTGAGGGCTAATAAGATGTTCTCTATCTCAAGACTCATGGGTCTTCTAAAAACATGGCTTTGCTTTTCAGTGCTAGTGAACTCACTTAAAAGCTTGAAGAAATCTTCCAGCACACTCAAAAATAACTTCACTCCCAGTTCCTTAATTAAAATTGATTTAATCATCGCCTTTAAATTTCATTAAAGCAAGGAGTTAGTAGATGATAATTTAGAAAACTGTTGTTGCAATTAAAATAAATGTCCTAACTTAGAAGATAATCCATCAGTCCGCTTGTTTCCAGACTTTCTCGAAATGTATTTTCAATAATAAATATTTGCTCAAACTATTTAGAATGACTCTAGTCTATTAGCATAAACAACTACAACTATATTGAGAGGCGAGATGTCTTAAAGCCAAGTGTTTGCTAACTATGACAAAGAGGAATCTTAGTAATTTGATATTATTTTTTTAATCAGGATACCTACTGGATAATTTTAAAGAAAGAAAATTCATGGGAACTAAATCTCAGATAGAGTCTTTGCAGCTTAATCTAGCCAACAAATCAAGACAATCTATATAATAAACTACTACCTAAGTACCTAATAATCTAGACTTCATGAAAACCATGGACTAGCTTCTCACAGACAGGATTCACAGAAAATCACAACCTAAAGAGTTTAATTTTTATAGTTTATGATTACACATTCAAAGTAAAAAAAGCCGCAAAACAATTCAATAAGCCCTTTTAGAAACAGAAACGCTTCAATGCAGACTAAATTAACATCATAGAGTTATCTTGAGAAGGAAACCAAAAATTACTCTATCTATTTATGGTCATATCATTATATTATCAAGAACTGATTAATTGAAGTAGATTGTTTATGGTTAATTGAGCGAAGATTTTACATGAATGCTGCCTCATCTCTTTCTAGTTTGTAAATTCTCTCTTCTATTCTAATTTCAATCTGACTTGAATTTTTGTACATGAAGAAACTATTTTTTGCATTCTTTTTATCTTCACCTACTGGATTCTCGATATCAATTTCGAATACCTACTCTTTCATTTTCATCACTAAGAAAATCTCATAACATATAACATGAATAGCATTTGATATATGTTATCTCAGATTTTTCGATTTCATTTTCGACTATACTTCTACACTTCAAAGCCAAAGTGAAAGCATCCTGTACATGCACATCTTCAAAACACATCAAGTATTGAGTTTGAGTAGTTTCAGTTATCTTCTTGCCCAAATAGCTCTTCTCAACATTAGATATCTTCTGACTGATCCTCACCTTCATTTTGAAATTAGGCAGTGAATTCATGTCCATCAACTCAATGTCAAACTCTCTAATAAAAATTAAATGACAAAATTTTTAATCTATCTTCAAGGATAGGTAATGAATTGACTGTGGACGATTCTAAGAGACCTTTAAAAATTCCTTTAGAGCACTGATAAGTGAAGACAAGGTCCTTTTCAACTTAATTAGGAAGCAAATCAGTAGCAGTGGATCCATATTTATTTCCATAGCCCAGAAACTTTGCCAGATATGCTGGCTTATTCAAGCGCAAATAGTCTGAATAGCCTGTTGGATCGTCTGTTTCAAGACTTATAAAATCTACATACAGCAAACTTCCCTCGAGCAGTTAATTTATCAGCTGCTGCTAGTTTTTACCTCTGCTCTATTGATCCAATTAATAACTAAGCAATATATAATCCAGAGCACTGGTATTTAGTGGTGGCACACCTTGGGCATTTAATTTCAAGTTCGCAGTTTAGTAATTGGACTAGACTTAACTCTGCACGTCAAGCAAGTTTTAGAAGTCTAGAAGCTCAAAGACAAGTACTGTTTCCACTCCTTTCATTTATTTAAAATTAAATTCGAATTCAATTCACTTCTCTATTTCAATACAGTGGTACAAAATGGATGGAGAGGAGTTGAATTATAGCTGAATTAAGTGGTTTGTAAAGGTTATACATCTTTCGTAGTTTTATACTTCTAAACTCATTATCTTTGAGAATCAAGTAACTTAACTTCATAGAACAGAGTAAATAAATTGCAACAATTATAATTGCCATTTCTAATAAATTTAAGGAGAGTTTAGGGTATTGCTGACGACAGAGTAGTCCTTCACCAACCAACTTTTATAAGATGGGGAGTGAAGGAAACTCTGGAGTGTAGTGGCTTGAATGCAACTCCCTTGGAGGGTTAAGCAGTTGCCAGGCTTTCAAAAGTGCGATCAGCTCCACTAATGAAGCCTTGAAGTTCACTAGATATCGGTTGTTTCCTTACTCCTTCATATATATGCTCCTATGACATGCCCGAATAAAAGGCAAAGTCATATCTGCTAAATCTCCACAGCTCATCCTTAAAAGTTAAGAAATACACTATTGCAAACGCTCCCAAAATATTCAGAATAGCCCTTCTTCTCTGAGTTAGTACAGTGCATGCTTACTCATCATTTTTGAAGAGTCTAATCTTAGGAAAGTCGCTTTCGGATTCAAAGTGGAAGTCTAATCTTAAAATAAGATAACTTTGTGGGATTGAAGTGATAAAAACCATTAAGGAGCGAGCTAAAGAGTTAGCAGAATTTAGTAGAGAGGCATCGAGTGCTCAGTTTTGACAGATTGAAATTAAAACTATGAAGATATTTGATAGATGTAGAGAGCAAGCATGAATAAATTCAGTGTGAAGAAACTCCATCTGAGAGCTCCCTCGCCGACTCTCTTGAGATTTTGAAGCAAGACTACAATGAAGAGTTTCTTGCTCTGGAGTTTGACTCTCTTATTCTTAGCACTATTTTTGAGGAGCATCTCTTTAATGATTCTGCAATTCTGATCGTGCTCTTGAGCGAGCAATTACTACTGGTAGAGTTGCTGCTTCTTTAACTTCAAGCTTTGACTCTCCTCGCCCTTCATTTCATTCTTCTAAAGCAGTTTAGAAACAGACCTTGAGATACTTACATATTTCATGAACTCTTGGCTTTTAATCATGTCAGCGAGGAGTTGCTCATCTCTCATACTAGAAGTTCTGGAGTCATCAGTAGTATCTCCCTAAAGGTCCTGCTAGGTATTAGCTGGCGCTCCAGTTTGGTGCTGCAAGTTATTTGAGGGAGGCAGGTTAAAGTTGTGACTCGGATGCTCTAGTTGAAACTGATCTTCAAAGGTCTCCAACTTGTTCTTCAAATTCTTCCTTCCCTGGAAGAAAGTCTGAAGGATCAAGAAGTAGACGAGTATCATAATCGCAACAGAGAAAAGCAAGTCCAGCTGTGGATTCTCCCTATATTAAGTTAAATTAATCACCCATAGAAAAAGAAATAATAAGGAACTTCTTATTTAAATGATTCGAAGAAGCAGTTATAAAATCTAAACTTACTTATCCGAGAATACGCACAGGAAAATATTTTGCACGAACAGGAAGAGCTCTAAAGTGTTGAAGGGTAAAGCTCCACTAGATGAAGGACTGTTTTACATAAGCATGTTGGCTCTTGCCTTTCTGAGTTCAAACCAGTATTTGAAGGGCGACTTTTTGTCTGCAAAGATATCATTCTTTTCAAATAGGAAGTTCCCTAAAAATAATTAAAACCACATTATTTCCTTTTTCTTTAGATTTCTGATTATCAAGCTTCAGGTTGTTATTGTTGCTAAGTTACGTTAGGAGCAGATGATTCATGACCTGCAACTTGATATCGCTTTTCTGACAGAGGAATATTTTTTGCTATGTCATCAGGATGAGGAATGAAGTTTTGTGAGTCGAGAGGGCTGGTTCCTGTTATTAGCAGTGGTTTCTTATCCGCCCGTTACTTTTTTGTTGAACTTCTATTAAGATCCCGCCTGCTACTTCTCTGACTTAATTTATAAAATTATAAAATTATGAACTATAGAAGATAGGAATTGAGTTGATTATTAAAGATTGAATTGTGAAAGGGGTCTTCTTCAATATCGCCAAAGAGTCCTGCAGATTAGTTCGCGTTTAAGAAACTTTTATCCATGTAGCTTGTAGTTTGAGAACTGAATAGTACCTACTTCTAATTTGATTTAAATTTTTAGTAAAGATTATCCCCCGGCTGCAGTGTTGATCAATCCACCAATTATAAGAAAATACAATTTGACTTTTAGTAGCTTGATTGCCTTTAGAAGCAGTAATTAGAGGTCTTCTTAGAGTTTTGATTGAGCTTAGAATTGGTTGCGATATTTGGTTAACCAAGCTGCATGTACGAATTGGAAGTGGATTTCAAATTGGACTTGATAGCGGAAGGAGTGAATGAGAAAATGCCCATGATGCTGGATGCTATAGAGGAGCTAGGTTGCACTCTGTTGAGTTGCAAATCGCTCATCATGTACATCTTTTCAATGAGATTGTAAGAAGATTAGGAATCTTCTGAGTAGGTGCCGAGGGATGAGGAACTAAACTGAGTTCAAATATCCATTTGATTCTCTTAAATAATTAATTGTGTCTCGTAGAAGTGCTTGCTGAAGAGACTCTTGATGTAGTCTTAGAGAGCAAGCTTAGTGTAGTAAATTATTACTATTGGTACCAAGATGCAGAAGAGAGATTGATGTCTCAGAGCCATCTGCTTAGAGGAGGTGAGTGCCATGTTCTGCAGACCTTGGTAAATGGCCAGCAAAGTCACAAACGTCAACCCAATAAAGAATTAACAATGCTAAAGATAGCTGAGGTGCTTGTAAATGCAGCGCTTTCAAAGGTGGCCACAGAAAGGGCAGGAAGATGAGCAAATTAGTCTAAGTTGGGCAGCTCTTTGCCAGTTTGTGGTCCAAATCTTTGGATTCCTTAATTTGAAGGGTGCTGTCTTCCTTTGGGAGTTCTTTGCTAGTTCGTTTGCTGCTAGTAAGAATGTGACTGTGGCTGAGTCGAGGCTGCCGCAGCTGAACTGTAGTAGTGCTATGAGCTCAGCGACTACTACTGCTAAAATTATTGCCCTAATAAGAAATAATAATCAATGAAAGATTGGATATTTGTTAAAAGATTAATATTAGTCTGATGATTGTTGCTTCACATTACTACTCATTTTATCAATAAAACAAGAAAATAATTATCGAGCTATTAATTAATTACCAATTCAAATTAATCATACGCAATCATATCTCTCTAAAGCTACACACACACATACAAATTAAAGCACATATATTCTATACATAAAATTTCAATCTTATGTATAGAATATCAAGAAGCAGAGTTAAATTTTAAAGGATGGAATAAATTTTATTCTGGACGAAATTGGTTAAACTATAAATCTTGAAACTTGTAAGTTACAGTGGAGGAAAATGTGTTGTCTAATTATCACAGCAATGATGATTTCATTCTTGGTCACTTCTCTTCCTCAAATCTATCTTAGTGTGGAGCTCTTGCGATTTCTAAATGTTCATCTAGTGACCAGTCTATTGAGATCTCTGATTTTGATTAGACAACGAAGATCCACCTGGAGCAGCTATTGGGTTAGACTGATTCAAGCTCTGATAAACTTTCTATGCCTGGACCATCTCTTGTTCTTCGTCCTCATCGCAAACATCTTCAATTATGCTTGGTCCCTATGTTAACTACTTCGGATATAGCTCTCCATAATCCTCATCATATCCTAACTCAAACTGATTTTGCTCTGTGGGTAGGAGCATATTTGGGTCACTCTCTTCAAAATAGATTAAGATAGTTTTAACTTCTATTTCACTATGCATGATATTTGAGTCGTCATCCTCTAATCTCAGGAGACTCTTCTTCGCTCTTTACTTTTCATTTGATGTCATAATTTGTTTACCAAACAGATCTTCATCAGTTTGCTGCTTTCTAAGATTCTAGAGATAGTCAGTCTGCATTAGCTGCGATCTATTGCTTGAGTAGTTAGAATAGTCTATCAATGAGGAGTGATCATGAGATTAGACTTGCTGAGTGTTTAGCCTTAGTTGCTTAGAGCCAGAAAATGATGGAGAAGTTTACAGTCTCTACTTTTGAGGAGATACAGCTGGAATGTTGATCTACTCCAGATTTGGATCACCTGTTTACTGGTTGCGCTCTTAGAAACTGTCCTTTCTACCTTGGGTATTGATATTACAAATATTATCTTCAAGAATACGAAAATGATACTATCTTTAATACTGCCTTCTAATCCAAGTGCTGACGAGTCTGGTCTCTTTTCTTCTTCATTGAAAGTTTCATCGTCTGGTGAAAAATTTTAAGTCTTGCCTGGCGATTATCTACTGCTTAGAGCACTCATCTAGAAGTTACTAGAATGTGGGACCTATGCTCTGAAATCTAGGAGTCTATTTGCACCTCCTCTCTTCGCATTCTTAGCTGTTTAAGGGTAGTCATCCACTGGCTATTCAAAGAAGAGAGCATCAGCTGCTGACTGGTTATTCCCACTGGTATTTATAGTGGTCTGATTAATTCTTGGCTGCCCTCCTCCAAAGACTGTATTTCTTAGTTAGAGCGCAGAAATACTAGGCATTATTCTAGGCTAAGGAATCGAAATAGAAGGTACTTGATTTTGGTTACTGAATCTCAGAGATAAAGCAGATTGAATTTAAGGCACTTTCCTCTCGAAAACGTTCTCTTGCAAACTACTGAGTCTCCCCAAATCTGGAGGAGCTTGATTTGCAAACGAGAATCTGGAGCGGTCAGTCAATATTCCAAACAAAGAACCTCTCTCTAAGTTAGAGCCTGCTGTTCCCCAAGTAGGTACACTGACACTTGGATTATTACTCGATGCAATCGTAGTGTTGGTGAACTGAGATATTCTCTCTTGTGCAAAAGGTTTTTTCTTCTCACTAAGTTATAGTTAAGCTTATCTTCGAGTCAAGCTATCAACGAGTTGATTTTATGGTGATAGCTGTTCATTTTTCGGACTTGCACTTCTCAAGTTTGTGTCTCTGTTTAGTTTACTCCACCTAAACTAGGGAGACTAGTTTTCTTAAGACTCCTTTTCAATAGAGCCAGTACCTCTGGTTCATCCCTCACTCATGTGAAAAATAATAATTGACTAGCAGTTCCAGTCTGCGTTGAAGAGGAAAACTGGCGTTGCAATCCTTGTGGGCCTTTAACTTCTTGCTCGTTTTCCAGGTCAAATACAAAATAAATACACATTCGATCAAAGTTATACTCTTGAGCAAATTCCGCCTTCTGCTGCTGATAGTTCTAATTCAGTTTATCATCAATCATATCCATGAATTGCTGAATCTTCAATTTCCTGTCTCTGTTTTCAGTACTCTCCTCTTCATTGTGGGTTTACCTAGCATTGATCTCTGAGTTTTAAGCAGCAGTGAGATTATTTAGTGATAAGCCTGCTGAATTATTGCTCATTTTGCTTTAGGCAGAATAAATTAAGTGTTAAGAATTAATTTTAATAATTTATAATTTAACTCTCCCTAGATGTCAATAATATAATAAAAGAATTGTTTTAAAATTATAATTAGATGAACGTTGAAAGAGGGAGAAGCGTGATAACTAATTTTCATTTCATCAGAAATTCAATAATTGTGATCTGCAGATCATATATATTTATTTAAGCAAGGTTGACAATAAAAAATTTCATAAATAATAATTCATAGTGGAAAAGAGGACTTGGCGATCCCATGCTAGCTTTGTCTTAGGCTGGCACCTGCGGCACTTTGCAAAACTCCATAATTGGCTTGAGTTATCTTGTCTGTTTCAATCTAACAATTAATTTACTTAAAATTAATTAAGGATTACGCTTTTAGACCAGTCTCTACTCGAGAGTGAGAATATTTCATTCATTTTGTCTTGAGGGCGAAATGGAGAAGGATTCCTCTTTGAGCCCCCTTCATATTCAACCTTGCTCCCGTTATCGTTTATGTCATTGCAATTTCCAAAAATATTTCCTGTAGTCTTAAAAGTCGGTGCTCTACAAATAGTTACAACTCTTAAAATAATCTGCTTACACATAGTAATTCCTAGAGGATTACTTGAATTTTTCATACTTATCCAGTCCTTTATCGTTATTTTAAAAGCTCACTCTCAGGTAGGGAGACTTAGACTGACGCTGCGCTACTTTAGCTCTCATCTAATTTTCAAATGTATTGTTTATAGTTCTGCCTGAATTCTTGAAAGGACTTTCATCTTCTTCACAGCCACCAAGTAAAGCATTAGAAGGTGACTTGTCCCTCTCTCTTCTAGCTCTAAATTCTAAGATTGTCTCATTAGAGCGGCTTCTGTATCTTCGAAGATGTTTATCTAGGATTTATTCTTTCTGTATGTTAGATGAATTGAAGACCTCTATAGATAATAATTATCAAAATATAGATATCTTACATAATCCTCTTATATAGAAGTAGAGAACAAGTTTTTGATCCTCATCTATTTGGAGGGGCTCTCTTTCCTCTACTCTAACTAAAATTGGAATTAACATTTTAACATTGAAATATTCTCGAACTTACTTAGTCATACTTGAGAGCTAGTTTATCGAGGTGACTTATCTTTAGAATCTCCTCTCTCTTCCTCTTCGCATCTTCTAGGACTTAGAACGGACTGACCTTGGATTTATTATTGGAGCTTTTCTTTTTGCTACTGGAGTCTATAAGTTAAACTTAATTCATACTTGGACTCTGATTTTAAACTAGCTAGGTGAGGCTACTTTAATTATAACGACTGGATAGATTATCGGTGCTAGAGTTCATATTTAAGATCTTGGATAGGATGCTGTTCCTATTCTCGTCGTTCGCTTTTAAGAGTGGGGAGTTTCCAGCCTGAGTATTATTTCGGTTGAGAGTTCGTCGATGATCACCTTGTGCATCAGGAATCAGTTTAGTGTTGGAGGAGGTATTAGCAGTAGACAAGAGAGCAGGTTGAGATTATCTCAGAGATGCTTAGAGCTGATGAGGAGGACTAATTTAGTAAGGACTCAGATTACTACTCTAAGTATTGCTGTCCTGGAAACCTAACATAATGAAAATAGTTTAAACCACTGAGGTTATTGAATCTGACTTAATGCTTTTCTGGGGAGAGTGATTTATCTTCTTTTTGGAGTTAGTTTGAGTTACCCTACCTTTATAAGGTTTTACTTGCACTTTGGGATTGCTGTTAATTAGGATACTGACTGAAAGGACTGCTGTTTCTCTTTGCCTCATCATGAACTTTCTGCTCTGGATTAGATATATCTCTTTTTGCTTGCGTATCTGGCTACACCTATCTGGAGAGTGAGATATCTTTGGACTAGGAGAGAACTTTCGAAGTCACTAGGCCGAGCTTGCTGCGGGATCTTTCCTTATTCAAAGCTTGTAAGCTGTATTAAAAAGAATCATGAATATAGGTTATTATATTTGAAGGGTTGAGCTCTGTCTTAAGAAGTGGATTTATCTCTAATAGCGTTTTATTTTCCATTTTAAGTGGGTGGTTGGGTTATCTTTTGTGGGTATTTTTGCGGTGAAGCTTGATTCATTTTATTTGTGAGAATTGTTTTTATTTTGATTTGCCTATTTTTCTTATTAAGGATGAGTTAAATGCAAGCCAATAAAAACATCAACAGCAGCTTGAACTAAGATCAGTCGGTGGTTGCTGAGGGGAGTCTTTTGCATCAGACTCTTATCAGTCCACTATAAAATTATGATAGTCTCTAAATTTTTATTTTATTATAATATCATCAAGAGCTTAATAGAACAGCAATCAAGCATCCCTGTTGAAGAGTAAATCTGTCATGGAGTCTTCTATTCACACTCGACACCAAGAATCAACCATCACACAGCCCAACTTCACAGTCAGTGAATCCTTTTTGCAATCCCAACAGCCCTCCAAAATACTTCAATCTTCAGAAAAATTAAGCCCCAGTGCTCACTCTCCTCAGGCCAGAAGCAAATATAATCTTAATAAGCTAGTTGACTTCGCTACTAAAATAATAGAATACGATTCAAAATCAATACTTAAGTAGGGCTAAACTCTAAGGAGCTCAAAAGAGTAGCCTTAAAAGAATTAATTTGAGATCTAGAGTGAGATCCTGAGCAAGGCTTATAATCTAGAGTCTGGAAAAGCTTTGGTCGATCAAAATAATCTTTAAAAGATCCTTCTCTAACTATTCCCGTAACGAATTCGCATCTTTTAATTTTTGTTTAGAGGTTATTAGGACACCATTATGAGATTGGTAAAAATTTTACCAGTTTCTGCAAGTCAGATTCATCAGTTGTTCTGCTTCTTGCTCTATCAACTGGATAGACACCAGCGAATGATTATAAACAAGGAGGAAGTCTATGCTGACAAATTCAAACAGTAATTAATTACAATTGCATAATTCTTATAGACAAGAAAACCAGATAGAGCTCTTAAAGCAGCAGATCCACTCTACGCGGGAGATGGCTTAAGCTTACCAGAAATTAGAGTCAGACTTCAGAGAGTTGAGTGAGAAATATACTCAGCGGATTGAATAGTCTCATGAGGTGGCACACGCTCTCTCAAAAGACATCTTTGACTTGAACTCTACCTTTAGTCATCAGTCTTCTTAGCAGATAGGCTCACAGGATGCACTTAGAAAGAAACTTGAAGTTATCATAAACCAGTTCAAACTTGACAGAGAGTAGAACTCGGCCAAGATTGGAGAACTAAAGTCCTTCCTTGACAAGAACATAGCCATGCTCAAGAACAACTGGGATGATAAACGAGATAAGGAGATCTAAACTGATTACCAAGAAATCATAGAGACCACCTATGGCTTGGATTACGGCATGCTACTCTAAAATGAATAGGAAAGGTTAGACAGGTAGATCTCTACAATACCTAATGACAAGAAGAACAAAGGATAAGTTATAAGTAACAATCTAAGTTTAGGGATACACAATCAGCAGAGTCTCACTAGAGAGGTAGACTTGTGGGATATTCTAAGACAATATATCATCACAAACAAACTGCAATGCAATGTAGAGACCAGCCATGATATTCAAACTTACAAAGACTACCTGGAATAGACTGAGAAATTATAACTTCACTTATTAAAATTTGAATTCAAGCTTTTTGTATTACGAATTGGGTAGAAGGCGGTAGAGGGGAGAACATTTAAAAAGCACCAGCAGCTTATGAATATATATTTTATATGATGGACTATTTCCTAGAGTAGTCAGAAAACACAAGTCTGGACTATATGAGATAGACCACTACTAAGCTCTCAAACTTTGGTAAGTAAATTGAGTTCTAAGTATTTCTTTTAGTGATGATGAACAATCAGTTGCTTGGAAAAGCTGATTCAGTTGTAGCAGAGGCATTTTCCAAATACTTCTTGCAGATGTCAACATATCAGCCCGTGATAAACCAGAGCACTGCTTTTTCAAGTCAGTAATCTCCGAGTCTGAGTTTCAATCCTAGTCTTTATCAACTGAGTTAGGAGTGCTTGGGTCACATTCAATCTTTTCTGCTTGATGGTTTGCTCTCACTCCATCAAGCAACTAGAAACAAGAAGATATTTTGCGACCTGTTCACAGTCGGAGAGGTGTTTGAAAACAGAGACAGATAAGCATTGGCTTTTAACATAGCGAAGGAGAAGAAGGGCTTCGAACCTTTTCTAATCAGACATTTATTCTCAAGCATTTTCAATCCTAAGAAAGTGACAGCAACTAAGTAGCAACAATTTCATTAAGAGAGAAAAGTATAAACACTCTCTAATGCCTATAAATTATTTTAAATGCTTAGATACTGCAGTTGGTGCAGCTACTGCAAGTGCAAAGAGTGACTTACCAACCCATTAATTTAAATTAATCAGGGTCTCACAGAGTTGCCTGCTCATTCAAAAGCAATCCACTTGCTTGTCGCTCAAATAAAGTTTAATGTAAGCTCTCATGAATGATCTATAATCTTAAATTAGAATGACTCAGTGCTGGATGATCGACTGTGGCTGATGACTCTTGTCTCTAAGCTTCTCAGGAAAGATAAGTCAACCTCTTTCTCCTATGAGAACTTAGTCGGCACTTTCAAAGATAGTCAACTCGGAAACAACTCTTCTCATATTAATTTCATTTTTAAAACAAAATCAAAGAATAGATAATAAACAAGTTCCTGGAAAAGCATGATGTTGACTAAGCTTTGAGTGAAACATTCTATGGAAATAGGAGAACAGTGTTCTAGGACCATCTTGTAGACATGAAATTTCAAGCCATGCAAACGCAGACTGTGACTGTACCAGCTCCAACTAAAAGCTAGACACCAGGTTTATCTAAGGCTCACTATTACGGTCCCGCTCACTTGAGCCCCTCTGCGATTTAAAACAGCAGACAGACCATGGCTCAGTATAATGCCTATATCAGAGTTAACAGAAGAGACATCACAAGAGCGAAAGAGGCTTTGTTCAGAGTGGTTAAGAGGATAGGAATTATGAGAAGACTAAGCATAATCAGAAGAGTAAATGAGGTGATTATGAAAGTGTCTGACTTGGAGGATGACTCTGTGGAAGAAAGTGACAGCGATCAATCCCTCAGAGCGGCAACAAGTTTTAAAAAGATAGTGAAGATTCTCAATCTACTTCACATTTACGTCCCTCTCATTCAAGTGAAACCAAACAACAGCACCAACTTTAGCTTGGATATTTTGGACATTAGTAAAATGGCTGGAGATAAGACAGCATACAAGTCATTTGTATAGCTTCAGACTGAGAGCTTAAAGTTAATTGTAAAGGGTTATAATATTCCTTAGACAGTGAATAATCTATTCCTGCTTTTGACTCGCTACTTGATAGACACGAATGAGTATTTGTAAGTTAGAAATTGTTTTTTTTATGATGAATGAATATAGTTTGAGTTCTTTGGAAGTGAGTTGCCTGCTTGCTCAGTGTTTGCATTCGCATATGAGATTGAGAGAGACTCATCTCAAGAGGACTTTCAGCAACTGGGTGAAGACTGACTACTCTGGCCTTGTGCGTCCTTAGATGGAGGCTTTCTTGCTTGAGGAAGTAGAAGGAGTAGATAACTTGGTACTCACCCACAAACTGCTTTACAGGATAATGATGGGCAAGTTAAAGGGTAAGCTGCAGAACAGTCCCCAGGTTATTTCTAAGGCAGTGATGAGCGAGTAGAAAGTTATCTACAAATACAGATATGATGAATTAGTAATTCTAATTTTGAATACAGAGATATCGAAGAGGAGATAGTCCACAGACTTGCCACTGCCAGCATCATAAAGAGAATAGACTCATCTCAGGCCATGAAGATCATAAGAGAGACAGCTCTCAAGATCAGAGAGGGCAAGAACTCCAAGTCCTCAAGGACTGCTTTTGAAATTAAAAAGACTCAACTCATCAAGTGAAAATGAATTAATATTCAAGCAATTTTACATCAGTTAATATCCATTAAATCATTTCATCCCTCACTTCTCATAGCTCTTAGTCTCTTCCTCTTACTATTTGTTGTTGGTTACAGTTACCTACTCATCCTCTTCATAGAGCTCGCACTTGTGGCTCTTTAATTACTTCTCGTGCAAGATGTCTCTGCACTGCCTGCAGCGGTAGTACCAGTTGTTGTCTTGCTGCAGGTTGTGGCAGTTCTTGATGTACTCCTCTCTGCTCATCTTAGAGCCTGCTATGATCTTAGCCATGTTCGCCTGGTCTCTCCTGCTTAAGAAGAGCTCGAATTAATCCAGGAAATAATTCTTGAACTGAGGAGCGTAGTTCTCAAAGACTGTGCCCTTGAGTCTGCGCTTCTTGCCATCCCAGACCTTCCTGCGGTTGTTCTACTCCTTGTCCTTGACTTTGATGCAGATGAACTAGTGCTTGTCAATTCTGTCCCTCGCAAACCTTCTCAGGCAGAAGGCGCACTCCACTCTGTGTGCATCAAACTCATCCTGAGCATCAGACTAGTCAGGTATAATGGATATATGATGTTAAATATTGAGCCCTTGGTCTCTTCAGTGGAGGCTGTTGAATTGAGGAGGGTGAACTCAGACTCAAGTTTGAGCCC
Organism: Tetmemena sp. SeJ-2015; assembly: GCA_027382625.1. Classification (NCBI taxonomy): domain Eukaryota; phylum Ciliophora; class Spirotrichea; order Sporadotrichida; family Oxytrichidae; genus Tetmemena; species Tetmemena sp. SeJ-2015. Next base: position 43,584 of record JAJKFJ010022877.1, read on the forward strand.
TTGACTCTTGGCAAGAGCAGTTCTGAGCTCATCATAAGCCAGCAAAAGCAGTGGGTGGATGCCCTTGGCAGTGGGTGTGACATACTTATAAGCAAGTTTGTTGTTATCTAGTCTGACAGTTTCAAATCCCAGGAACTTCAGCAGCTTGATACTTAAATATAGAGTATGCTAAAATGAATACAATGATGATTGATTGCTGTGGAGAACCTGCCGATGTTTGAGTAGAAGACTTGGTTGTCCATCTTGAGCACCTTGTACTTCTCTTCCTCAGGCTTGCTGATGATGTTGTTGAAGATGGTCACTAGCTTCTCCAGGGAGTAGCAGATGAATATGGGCGTGCACTCCACCTCCAACTCACTGATGAAGTCCAGGATGTCCTCCCTCTGCTCCTCCAACTCGTCCATGTTCCCCCACTCTTGCATCATCTCCTCCAACTCTCTTTCCTCCTTCTCGCTTTGCTTTTACTCCTCAGGCGTTAACTCTCTTGACTTGCCACATCTCTGACACTTCAGGTGGTCTTCGGCCTTGTTGAGGACCATGCAGTGAGGACATCTCCATTTAAAAAAAGCCATTTGAACGTGACTTAAGCTTCAGTCTTGCTCGTGTTCTGCTTCTTGAGTCCTGAGAAAGTTTTGACAGTCACCTTCTTCTCCTCCTCTTGCTTCCCCTCTGCCATAGAGCCTAGTCTGACTCCCTTGCCTGCAAAAGCATCTACTTATAAATCATAGAGACTCATTCTTATTTCTGTGGCTTCTTTGGAGGGAGTGGTTTGTTCTTAAGCGATGGCTGCTTAGCTACTTGCTTGCTCCTGGGTCTGTCAAAGTCACCAAGAGTCATCATCTTAGGTTTGGCTCTTGCGTCAACACTCTAGGAAGGATCCACTCCTGCACTGCCACCTCCCATAACGATTGTCTTATTTACCAATAGCCTTCGCTTGCAGACGTTCTCATGTGTCTGGATTCTGTCCATGGTGAATTTCCTGCCACACACCATGCAAGCGTGCCTTCCCTGGGCGTCTCCAAACTTATCAAGCAGTCCCTTTTCAATAGACTGGATGGTGTGGACCACTGACATCCCTGGTCCCATCAGCTGCTTCTGCGACTTGGGCATCTTCTTACACAGCTCCAAATGATCCCTCCACTCTGAGTTGAAGACCGCTCGCTTGCAGCAGGGACAGTCTCTGTGGGTGAGTTGGAACATCTTGATGCACACCTTCTGGTGGAAGGGCAGACTCACTGGGAAGTACTTCTACCCGCATATTCGACAGAACACTGCTTTCTCTAATCCCATTTCTCTCTCTCTCTAGCTTTAAATCTTATATAGAATTTAAATTCAAAACTCTGGCAAAACTTTAATCAATTAGAGTGAGGTGTCAGAGAAATTAAAGTGAGGAAGGTGTTAAGAAATTGTTCTTATAATGAAAGTATAGCTATATCTAGTTTCAGTTCTTGTCTCTGATGGCGCTTTTGAGGTTGTTGATCCTCTTCTGGATCTGCTTGTCGTTGTCGGCTGTCTCGTCAGTCACCTTATTGAGTTCGTACCTGACTGAGTTCTGGAGGTAGTCAACCAGTCCCTGTGTCATCCTGAGTGCATCGTAGTTGTCTATCCTATCCACGTAGGGTCTAAGTCTGAGCATCTCCTCCCAACGGGATAACTCGTCTGCGTGTCTACGCTCCCAATACTCCTCCATGCGCTTTAGCTGCTCTTCTTGAAGCCCCTGTAGGTTGGAGAACTTGTCCTCGTACTCTCTCCTGTACTTAGACTCCATGTCCTCCCTGTCCCTCTTCAGTCTGGCTTCAGCCTGGTCCAGCAATTCCTTCCTGAGTTTGTAAATAAATGTTAAGTCAATTGTGATATAATTCTTTGCAAGTTTGTCCTCTTCTTCTCTAGACAACCTGTCTTGATACAGCAGACTCAGCATCTCATTATACCAAGCCACCCAGTCGTAGTAAACTTAAAGAAGAATAGAAGAATCATCATAGTTTTCAAAAATTATAAAATATACATTATAATGTATAAAGTGTGGTTTAGTTAGGCAGACCCCAAAGAGCATAAGGATCAGCGTCACCTCTAATATAGTCAGCATTTTATGCTTGCTGCTGCTCTACGAAATAGTCAGGCTAGAAGTTAGGGTTCACATGCTGAACCACCACTGGCCTGTTTGACAGGAGCAGCTGCTTGCATTTAATGGATCTGAGTCGGCTAGATGACAGCTGGCTGCTGAATCATTTAAGGTTGCTAGACGTAGGCAGTTGGAGGAGGCATTGAAGTCTTTGGAGGGCCGCCATGATAGAAAGAGAAATGCATAAATTATAATAGGTACCTACATTGACTCCTCTCGTGGCTAAGTCTCTTGGCTTTCCAAAGTGGTCGAAGTAATTTAAAGAATCTTTATAATATATCAGTAACTGGTAGGGGCTCTTTGATTCATAGGTCTATTGGTGCTCATAACTGAATACTAGGGGCCTCTGTTATAAGCCCAGTTCTTGGAATACTCATTCCTCCTCTGCGGCTTTCTAGTTGTGATCATGGTACCAAATTGATCCCTCAGGGGAGCTCCACCACCTCCTCTGCCGAAAGGGTTGTATGAGTAGAACTCGTCTAGGAAGTTGAAGTCTTGCACCTTAGTATCAATCTTTTCAAATCTCTTCTTAGACTCATTGTCCATCATTTGATTTCGAAGTTCATCTCCGTAACTCCTTCTGAGCTCTTATTGAACTGTGTGATCTTTGTCCTGATTCCAAAGGCCAGCAGCAGTGGGAGGAGGTAGTTGTCCGTTCTAGCGCATCTGCTAATTTTAGGCATCTTGCTGGTTCCAATTATAGTTCTGAAAGCCTGATGTTTCCGGCCTCGCCATGCCTGTGGTTGGGCGATTCTGATAGTACTATTCATGGTTAGGATCATTCCTGTTGATGGTCATGGTGTTGACCTTTTAGTTCTGATTGTTGATGTAGTGATGGTAATTTTCTTCTGCGGCTGGGTTGTTCTTATAACTGTTGTTGTTAATGGTGGGCCGATAGGAGTTGATTTACTCTCCGTTCTCTTCGGGAATTGTGGTGAGTTAGCCTCTCATATTATTGTTATTATTGAAGTTGTTGTTGTTGCCTGAGAGATCTGGCATGCTTTGAGATTGCTAAAGAGTTAAAACCACTTAAATAACCTTATAATCGCAGCAATTACTTAAAATGAGAAATACTCAAACACTTAAGTAGGATTAAGAGGCATCTAGAAGTTAAGAAATAAAGAGTATGAATAGTGAGAGGTGTTAGGGAAAATATTAAACTAAAAATAATAATTCAACATAGAATTAGTAAATTATGAGAGTATGAAATTGATTAAAATTAATCAAAGATGGGTTTTTAGTACGCTGTGGGGCAACTGATTGAGATTGGTGGTTGTTATTGATAAGTCCAGCTCTACTACTTCCTCTTGAATAAGCATGGAATGAGTTCTCATACCTTTGCTTTCCTCTCGTCTCATTTGATGGCTCGTAGACATTCAGATTATCCATAATGAATTTAAAAAATAGTAAAAACTGAAGGCGTTGTCATTATTTGGCTGCTGATTTTTGCCAATGCCTACAGTAACTTAACTATTAGCCCCATTTCTATTTCTCAAGTGCAGTGGCTTTAGCTCTGCAGCTGATTTTTATACTTGCTGCATGTAGTTCTTGTACTCCTCCTTCATTACCTACTGCTTTTTGGCATTTTCTGAGACCCCATTTAGAGGATTTGGCTACGACTGACTTACGAAGCTATTAGCATTCGTATATGGAGATATGTAGCTCTACTTTGAGAAGTTAGGTTGATTAATATTAAGACGTACGTAATATAGATTAGTGTATAATTTTAAGTGAGTTGATTAATCTGAGGAAGGGAAAATTATTAGTAAGAGCTCTCAGGGTCGAAGTTCCCACCTTGAAAACCGTTTTGCTAGAATCCCCCTGCATTCTGAGGAGGCATGGAAAAGTTTTGACCTCCTTGAAATGGTGGAGCCGTGTTATAGAAGGTTTCTTGCATTATGTTTTATTGTTTTAATTTTAGCTGAGAGATAATCTTTAATACGGTCTAAGAGTAAATGAGAATGAATAGGTTACAATCCAAAATATAAATCACTCTAAGTCTAAAAGTGGATCTTGCATTTCCCTCATCTTCCCTCCAACTTGGCCCATTTAGAAGTCTTTTAATCCCTGGTTTATCTTATCTCCCTGGTTCATATAGATGTGCTAATCAATATAAGCATTAATAAAATTGATAATGATCACTTTAATAATTTGTGAATGAGAATGCTTAGGCTCTCCTAGAATTATAAAACTAGCTCCTATAATCAAAGTGGCTATCGCAACTAGCTGAGAAATGGATATCGGGAAAGTCCCCAAGAAGTATTCGTAAACAGTGTGCAGAATGGGAATGAGCATAAGGCATGCGTAAATCTTGGAGAAGGGTCTATGGTTTAGTGCTCCTCCCAGCATTTGAATGCCCGCGCAAAAGAATAATGCTAAACACACAGATTAGATAAAGAGAGCTTATGCTTACAAGATACAACTAGCATCCATATTTGAGATGCGAAAGGCGTCTTCGTTTAGTCCAGAGAGCTAAGCAGAAGTTTCTGTTCTGAATTTATTCAAGCCAAGCACGATGAAGAAAGTTATCAACGAGCTCAGTCCATGCACAAGCTGGATAACTGCTGCACTTGCTGTGTAGCTTATGTCCCCTGAGTCTTTGATATGCTACCATAGTATCACCATTAGTGTGAAAGTAGCTATGACTCCTAGATCTACAACAAGAGGATTTAAGAAAGAGATTAATTCTTACTTATTGCAAACAGCTTGTAGGCAATCTAATTATACTCAGATAGAGCGGGTGACTTTTCTTTGTTATCTTTTGTGAGACTCATGATAGTTATGATAAGTGCAGCTAGAGTTATGAATAGCCCAACCTTCTGAATGATTTAGATTCGTTTCCCATTTATGAAATACTTAGAGATGATGATTGTGAAAGCCAAGCAGCCGCACACTAAGGAAGTGTTTATTGCTTAGCTGAGTTAGAGCTACTCGCTTGCTATCTTCCAACTCTCAAACATCAGAATAATCGTCACCTGAGAAATCAAGCAAGAATAAAATGAAGCACACTTAATTAATCAGACTGATGATGAGGCAGTAGAAGAGATAGAGGGACTTCAGGACTCCGAAGGGAGGAGCTGTGTAAAGCTCAGTAGAGTAAGAGAAAATGCCATACTTTCTGTACTGTGTCAAATTGCTTATCAGAATTATGAGAAAGGAAAAAGCAAAGATGCCGCAGCTGAAGACCAGTTTCCTTGAAAAGTAGGGAGTGTAATAGTAGTTAGCTTCGTCTGAATCTGCTACTTGGATTGATGACACAGGCTTTAAAGTTATGGGAACTGATTGAGGGTCAAATGTATCTGATGATGTAGTTTGGGAATTATTTTCAGAGGAGAAGAATTCCGCTAGACTTTGATGTCTGTCAAAAGTGCAGCCTATTATACTCAGAGTAAGACAAATGCTCGCACCCAGTGTGTAACCTAGAGTAGCCAGCATATTCATTCTTTTCCTTTGAAGTTTAATGGCTAATTTCAAATCATGAGCTGACTGACTCATGTCCTTCTAATTAGTTTGTCTTCTGAAGTCATCGAAGTTTTGTTGAATGGGGGAAATTGGCTTGCCATCCTTGGAGAATTTAGAGTCTCCTCCGATTAGCCTCGGGTCGAAGAAGATAGAACTAGAAGTAGCCATTCCCTTTGAACCATGAGGTAGTGCAAACTCCTCATCGATGTCATGCTTGCTGAGTCTCCCATTGAACTTTTGGTTATTATTTATTGAGAAGGCTTGTGACTGCAGCACTTTCTAATTGGTTCTATTTACGTCGAAGTCTATCACAGGCCTATCGAACTATAAATATAATAAATAAAATATGAAATAGTAAATAAAGTTTATAAATTGGATTGAACTGTTTGAGTTCGATTTCAGCTCTTCTGCCAGAGGAGCCGATACTTAGAGTTTGTGATGGGAGCTAATTCTAAAGATCTATGAGGTTTTGGCGGTTAGAGTTGGATTGCTAGTTCCTGAGTTGGTGCTGTCTGCTCCTGTTGGCTGAGGATTTTTCATTCATTTTAGATTTTTCTGATTTATCAATTATCTCACACAAAATAATATATTTCATCAAATAAATTAAAAATATAAAAAATTATATATTTATTATAAATTAAAATTTTATTTATTATAAATTAATTTAATTATGATAAGAGAATAATAAATATTTGCATTTAATATTATTAATTGTGAGTTATAATTTGATGAACAGATTAAAAATAATTGTTAAGAATTAATCAGATCTTTAAATGAACATATATCAGCCCAACATATAATAAAAATAGGACTAGGAACTATCTCAGTTAGCTAATGAGCAAAAGAACAGTCAGGCAGAGAAGCAAGCTAAATCATAAGAGAAGGGGAGAAATAAATCCTCTGCTTCTTTATCAGCCTGCTCTGATATATCGTCGGACCATGAGGACGGGCAAGACAAATACGAGAAAAAGATTCTTCAATCCAAGACTCAACTCAAGCCTTAAGATATACAAAGTCTGATCCCAAAGCTTGTTGAGCCCGCTCAAGTTGAGCAGCCAAAGCCATAGACACTTCTAATAAAAAATAAAGTGGTTCAATAAGAGGAGTAGATAGAGTATGCGAGGGATGTTCCATAAGATGACAGCTCTTCAAACTCAGAGTGCAGCAACCCTCCACCACCTAAACCAAGTGCAAAGTAGAATCTGCACTTAGAAGATAAAGTCAATCAACTACAGTAGAAGCTCGTTGAACTTAAGAAGCCTCAGAAACAAACAGAAGTCAAAACTTAAAGTAGTAAGTAGATGCCAATCAAGCCTCCCAAATAGAAGCTTAAAGTTGAGGAGACTAAGGAGCCTAAGAAGAAAACGTTTGAAGCAAACAGGGATTTACCTTAAAAGCCCATAGTCATTAAGCCTTCGCAATAAGCTGTTGTTCAGCCAACCACCAAGGCTCCTGATGATATTCAAATGAAGTTCCTCCGTTAGCTTGAGGCTCTTAATAGTGGAGCTCCTGTTCCAGAGATCATTTTACCTAGGTAGCAATCATCTATGTAGCAAATCTAGAACTAAGAATAAGAGCAGAAGCGAGAGAGCAGCAAGCTTAGTGATGATGATTTCAATGAAGTTGACTTAGTCGATGTGCCCTCGAGCAATTGTGACTCTGGTATTGATGAGGAGGATTAGAAATTCAGACTAGAGTCTGAAAGCTTTGCCAATAGAGGTGTGTTTGTATAGTATGCGAGTTAATTAGTGCCTGGCTAGCCTTACTTGGTTCAGAAACTCACCTCAAGAGGACTTTTTGGGTATCTGCATCCCGATGGCTACTATGTAGACAGAAGAAAGAAGGAATTCAGGTAGTGGCAAGTGCTTGTAGATCCAAGGAACAAGAAGAGAAAGAATTGGTATGGAGTCAAAAGAGTGCCCGATGGAGTCATCCCCTCTAAGTACAATTCCTAGAAGTCTCACATTTCAAATATCATTAAAGCAAAGAAGTTGAAAGAGAAGCAGGATGAAGAAATAAGGAGGCGCTAGATGATTAGCGAGGCTTCTAAGGCTATCAATAAGGCGAAATAGGCGGCTTGGATAGAGCAGCCAAAGAGTCTGAACTAGAATAGAGTGCAGATGTAACCGACAAACAATACTTCCTCGTACTTTGGTAAAACTCAGTTAGAGACTATATAGGAGGATAGCTTTTAAGAAAGTGAAGAAGGATTTGAGCTGACTAGAGATGAGATAGTAAACACTATACGCAACTATGATTTCGTGACGCCTAAGATTCATTCTAGTTTCATGAGTCCAGAAGTGGTTGCAGTGTAGCTTGGAAATCAACCGGGCTCGAAGTTTAGTAACGAAAAGAGGATTTCCCTGTAAGATCTAACTCCTGAGCAACGGCAGCTGCTGATTCAGGAATACATGACCGAAGAGTAAAAGGCTTACCGTATGGCTATTCAAGAGTAGATGAGGCAAAACTTGGAGAAACTTGCTTCAAACTTTAAAGGTTTAAAGCCCAAAATGCACAATTTTGTTGAAGTTTATACTACCAACCAAGGATTTTAATAGGCTTTTGGGGAAAAAAACCCGGGAAAGGGGGGGAATTAGAAAATCTTTTTGGGAAATAAGAATCACCAAACCCAAAATAATTTTCTATGGAATGTTTAAGGCAATTCCAAAACGACGGTGACCTTAGCAACAACCCATAATATCAATAGTTCAATAATCAAAATGCATTCTAGGCTGAGAATATGATGAGTCATCACAGTTACTAAAGAAATGAGGGTACTCAAAGTAACAACTTAAATTTAATTAGAAATTTAGCAGCAAAAAATCCCAAGTTTAATTTACAGCACCCCCATTTTCCCCCCCAAATCATATATCTAATATGGAAGCCGCACTAATTTTAACTCAGTTTTTAAATTTGGGCTAATTAAAAGGAATACAAAAGCAATAGTCAGAAATGCAGTAAAAATTAATCAAAGAGTTTAGAAAACACGCAATCAATGAAGGGGAAAGGGAAGATAAGAGTTAGGAAATAGAATACTTTTTAAAGAATAGATTTGCCAAAAGGCAAATTTAATAACCCTTTAAATAAAAGGGTAAAAATTTAGGAAAGGGGGTAATAAGGACTAGAATGTTTTAGACCCAAGGGAACTAGGAACTCAGACTCAAACTCGTTTAAAGCATATCTAAAGAAAAGAAAGGGGAAGTAAAAAAAAAATTCAAGCAAGCTAAATGTGAAGGAGGAGGAGACTCTTTTTAGTAATCAGAAATCAATTAAAAAATTATAGACCAAAGGAGGGGGTACAGCCACATTTAAACAACCCAAATTTGGAACAAAATCAGAAGACCCACTCGTAATCTCTGGGGGAAAATGCCAAGTTTCTCCCGGACCCAAAAAATGAAAAGATGGAGAAGGAAAATAGAACCTAGAAAAGGAAAATGAAGACAAATGAAGTACAGAAAGGGTTTTGAAAAAGGATATGAGATATAAAAGTGGGGAAGAAAATGGGGAAAGAAAAAAAGAGGCCATTTTTTTTAAGACAAGAAATTCCCTTTAAAAATTTTTGGCTGTTACAAAGCCAAGGGGGGAAGAAGGGGGGAAAAATTATTGCTATCGGAAAACGGAGGGCAAATATTTCCCACACCCCTTTTTCAGGGCCAAAAAGGTAGGGGGGAACCAAATTTAAGACAGAGGAAAATGAAACGAGGGTAATAATGAAATTTTAAACGAGAGCAAAGTAAAACTGGAATTTTGAAAAATTTACAAGGGCGCTAAGTATATTAAAGTGAGAGCCAAGCGAGGACCCAAAGCACTCACTGATGAATAAAAGGCCGAGAGAGATAGACTTAAGAAGTTGGGTGAGTATGTACCTAGGTATAGAGCACCTACCCAGGCCTAATACGAGAGGATGCATAAAGAGCAAGAGGAGGCAAGGAAGAAAGCAGAAGAGAAAAAGAAAAGACAGGAGGAAGGTGAGTAGAAGAAGAAAACGAGAGAGGAAGAGAGACTTCAGAGGCTGACTGACTAGCAGGAGCTCAGATCAAACTACAGCGATCGATCTTAAGACCTAGAAGCCGCTCTTGCTAACGAATGCGATGACATGGAATAGCTGGAGGATAAATAAGAAGAGACTAAGGAATCTGAGTAGCTAGGCAAGAGGAGTAAAAAGGGTAAGAGTGGAGACAAGAAGCATAAGGAAAATGAGAAGAACGAGAAGAACGAGAAGAGTGATTCTCATCCACCCAAAAAGAGAGATAAAAAGAAGTCCAAGAAATCTAAGAAGAAGAGAGCCTCCAGTAAGAATAAATGAAAACAAGACTAATGAAAGCAACACTTTATATTATACTGATTTATTTATTTGCTAATAATTGTTAAAAGTTATAAATTTTTAGAGAATTGAATTATCGTGGATAAATAATCATAAATTGAGCACTTTCTTGAAGCAAGTTAGGAAACCGCTCTTAAGACACTTGAACATATAGGAGAGCCCAGTTTATCCTCCTGGGAAGCTGCTGCATATGAAGTAAAGCAAGAACACTACTTCTAAGACAAGGGTGAGCATAGTGAGTAAGTAGCTCTTCCTCACCATACTTGCGTATAAACTGAACACGATTGAGAATATGATAAATATTATTAGATAATCTTGCTTTATTTGTAATATGTATCCTAGAGCATAGAGGCGTCTTGGTCCACACAGGAGCTCCACGATGAAATAGTTATAGAAGCCTTTTAGGAAACCAAACGAGCCCAGGATGCAAAGTGAGCCCAGTGAAATTAGCATAGACACCTTTTGAGGAGCAAGGACAAAGTAAGGCAGCAAGAAGAACGACAGCATGCAGAGTCCCACTCCAAAAAAGAACATCACTAGGAATAAGAAATAAGTGAGAGTGTATTTGTTTATTGTGAATATGGGATAATTGCGTTGGTACTCAACCGTCTAGTTCATTTGTTCTTTAGCCCCTTGCACTCTTTGCTTTAGTGAATCGATAATAGAGGTTTGCATTTTGCTTTGAGGTGGTGAGGATTCAATTTCTTGCTTCTTCCAAGTGGGGGGGAGTAAATTACTCAAGCCTTGAGAAAACTTGGACTTTGCTTTGCTGCTGTTGCTATTCTGTTGGCCTTCTGTCTTTGAATTGCTTATGCCACCTAGCTCTATATCATACCATAATATTAATTATGGCATGATCATTATCATTAAAATAGAAAAGGAATAAAAATTTATTGTTTATAGGATTTTAATAAAGAATTTAATCAGGAAATGACTACAAAATATCTTTATTTAATAAGGAAGCAATGAGAATTGATTTGCATTTAGTTAGCATCTATTATATAAAGTGACCATTGCTATATTGGAAGTGGAAGGTTTCTGATTCTTTTGAGGGGTACGTCCCCAGAGTGCTTGAAACCAGCCTGGAGTTTGAACCTCCTCAGTATTGCTTTGAACAGAAGACTCATTTGTGGAGGCAGATGAGAACATGGACAAGTTAGAGAGACTTGAGAGTTGTTTCTGAAGGTTTCCTGCCATTGGTCTGTATTCTTACTCAGATTAAAAATTCATTATTTTTTCCTTTCAATAATCTATCATAAATATTATACCAGTGTCAAATAAAACAATCAATTTAGAAGAAGAACTGAATAGATAAAGAGATTTCATTAATAACTAACTTTGTAGACTTCTAATTCCACTATCTTGAATTTCTTAGCCCCTCCTAAGTGAGCGAAAGCTAATTCATTGTCATTTTCATGCTCTGGAAAAAAATAATATAATTGAGAATTCTCTTGTAAGTCATTTAAAGCAGGCAACTGGGGTCAGCGTACACATCTTGGTTTCTTTTTATTCCTAAATTATAATAATAAATAAACAAAACTTTAAAAATGTAAATAAGGAAAGACTTTTATTATAAAGATAGCATAAAAGTAATTACTACTTTAGTTGAAGAAGTACAATTTAATTTTGGTCATTATAATATGCAGAGATCACCATATCCAAAGCTTAGCAGTCGATCTGGGTGGTTACCAACTGCATAGTGTCTATTTTGAAACTGCTCATGGAATGTTCTCTTAGTCAGGGAAAATACAAAAGCCTCTTCGTCTTCATAATCATATCCCATTCTATCAAAGTAAATTAAAATTAATTTTGAATCTATCTGAGGGGTAACCAATGGAAGTGTAGCCCCCGAATACTTCTCCATGCTCAGAAAGCACAAAAGCAACAAAAGAACCTTTATCGTTCACGTGCTCATGGAACACTTTTGACCCAAATCCTTTTGCAGAGGCTTAAAAGATTAGGTCGAACTTCAAAAATCTGAAATCTCTCACCCTTTATTAAAGAAGAGAGTCTTTAGATTTAGATAACTCAGCATCTACTATTCTTAAAAAATAAAATTGCAATTAGTGATCTAAATCATTTAATTTAGCTATAGTTATTTCTATAAAATAATACCAAAGCCTGATATGATATTTATATAAGTCGAATCTAAATAAAAAAGGCAGTAGTTCTTACAAAAATAGCTCCTCTTTGTTATTTTAATAATTTATCTATAATATAGTCTATTTTATAAAATATTCTTGATTTGAAAAGAGCAAAATTTTTGATAAGTATCATAAATAAGTATTTTATAATTTAAATATAACCTGGCTTTAAAGCATTGATTATACTAAAACTTAGCAGCCATATTGAGATAAGTATCTTTGTTCTTAGCAGCATAGAACTTATTAAGTTTGATTTCCTCTCTTTGACTTATGTAGTGATGATCATTCTTATATTCTTCCTCTTATTCTAGGATTTTATTTTCGTCTTTAAGTTCTTCACTATCCTTACTTACGAAGTTTCTGTTTTAATTTCTATTTAGAGAATAAAAATAGAACAGAATAGTGGTGTTTCTCATGGATTAAAAAAGTTGCAATTAAATTTTGCAATGAGCTTTAAAATCTCTTGATGATAAAATATTATATTATACTTGCGTAAATATTTTTAGTTGGAAATTTATATTTTATCGGCGATTGTTTAAATAATACTAAATGGAGAGTTAAAACTTCGATTCAGTAGAAATTGTAGGTTTAACCCCTTATCCTCAGCTTATTCGTTCATTTCTCATAGTATATTATGAGTTTCTTGTTTAATCATCTACTTAGCAGCACTCAGCAGAAGATATGATGCGTGCAAATTTTATAACTACATATTTCTATCTTCTAACAACTTGTGTCGTTTATAACTCTGTCCTGAATGCTCCCACATAAAAGTTACTAGAATTCCAATCTGTATCGAATGATCTAATAATTTTTTAATTAGACACACTTTAATTGCAGATGATTTATTCCATTTTAAATTGTAAATCAATTAATTTGATTTCCATTATATTCTTAGCTATATTTGAATTTTACAATTTAAAATTTATTGTCAGACTTATCCAATATTAAAAATCATATTAATGAAAGAATTTATTTTAAGTCATTATTAAATTTGGATTTAAAGCAAACTTATTTTTATTAAAATAGAATACTGCCAATAAACTTATAGATTATAGATTATTTATTTCCTTAAATATAAATCTAACTAAAAGTTTCTAGCTTCTTTTGGCTATCAAATAGATTATTAACAATCAGGGCATAATCTTTCTTTTTCCTTAATGGCATCTACTTCGTTTTGATCTCTAAAAATAAACTCAGATAAAAGTGAGAAGAAGATTTTCTTACTATTTGGAATTGATATGAATCAAACACGAAGCGCAAAGACTTTAATTTTCTAGATTATTTATTGAAATAATCTCCATTTGTCAGGTAAGCTTCTAGCTAACTTGTAATTGTTTATTTAATAAGTGATATAGATATATTATGATATTGGAATTAAATGTCAAAAATTATGTGAGTACAAGTCTCTTATTAATATCATCTTTAATATATCAATCAATATTATTCATCGAAAACACGAGTGCGAAAACACGAGTGCGAAAA
>JAJKFJ010022878.1:0-59778 GCA_027382625.1 Tetmemena sp. SeJ-2015
TGAAAGGAAAAATGGCCGGCTCCGTGGGTCAGGCCTACTCCAAAGTAAGTTACTATCCACCACAAAAGAGGAGTGAAGAGCTATATAGGGAACTCAGCACTCACTTTAGTTAAAAAGTATGGTGCTAAAATTTTAAGACAATTAATTTAACTCCTGATTAAGATATAATATTTTACATTGTACATTTTATTGGCTTGCTCTCTCAGGAAAACAGGCCTTTCTTCTTAGAAAATAAGGATGCACCCCGTCAAGTTCATCATTGTTTAGTTGATATTCTCATATATGACTTTTATTCATATAATAGACATAATTTAACTTTAATGTTTAATAGTAGTGAAAAACAAAAACCCAGCAAGCCCCATCTAGTCAACATAATTATTGCCGCTAAGGTTGTAGAAAATAGCAAGAGTTATTAGCCCGATGAAAATAGTTTGCCCCACTTTCATTTTGATGTGTCTAGGATCTTTCTTAACATGCTCCTTTACTCTCGCATAGAGGGTGCGTAATTATACTCTTAAGGGAGCATAATCTTTTTTCATCTTTGACTTATCTATTTCTGGTAGAGCTAAATAAAAATCTAGAAATAATGAAGAGCTATCATGCTCTACTCCTTTGAGATAAAAATAAAATTGATGGATGGAAAAACCAGCTTATTGTATTGAGAATAGAGAAAGGAAACCTTTTCGTCGTCCTATGCTGTTTTGGGATAATTAACGCTAAGAACCTTCATGTAATAGTCAGCAGGGTTTGAAAACTTAGGGCATGGAATTCCTATTTGGCTGAAGTAAGCAGAACTATTCTTCGCCTGCCCTTGGTACATAATTTTTAAATAACATGATATGGCCATCGCACATGAGAATGAGCCTGTCGAAAAGATTGAAGGAGTCTGAGCCTGGCTGATGAATAGTAGCAATTACAGTCTTTCCCTTTTTAGCCAGAGAATCTAGGAGTTTAACTATAGATGAAAATTAATTGAAAATAGAATGATTTCATTTCTGATTAAAATTGAACAAAGCATTGGCTGTTGAAGTAGTTCAAATTTAAATAATTATAATGACATTCAATTAAACATCAAATTCAATACCGTTAAAATTTTTGTGCGGAAATTCTGATTATAAAGACACAATAAAAAATGAGGAATATTATGACTATGAAAATGCTTCACATCTAGTGAAGTTGCTAAATAGATGATTAAATAGCATGCAAACTCTTTTAAAATTTTAAAGTTATAATTGAGTAATTTGCAGAAAGGATATATTTAAAATATTTAAACCCCCCCACGAAGTTGCAGTTCCGATTGGTTTAACCAATAACAGAATTTAATTTAAAACTCAACTATATTTAGTAAGCTTTGAAGCTGTCTAGCCCAGAAGTTGGCTCGTCCAAAAGGATAAGAGAAGGGTCAGTGATTAACTCAACTCCTATTATAATATCAAATTTATTGCAGTTCTTTTTCTCTCTCCTCCAGAGAGAGTTTTGCGTTTTATAGATCCGACGGCTGTGTCAGCGGTATGCATGAGGCCTAAGTCTTTTAAGAGCTATTCAACCCTTTCATCTTGCTCCTCCTCAGAAATAAAATTTGATGATATTACTAATTTAAGATTGATTTTTTAAATTGTTAAAACCTAATTAATTTTGAAATAATTAACGTAATGGGAAATAATAATAATATATAGTGCCATTAGGGAACTCATCCATTATAGCTGAGAATTTAATAAAAAAAGAGAATTAAATTAGATATTAAATTAAAATGGAATAAATCAGTTGCAGTTGAAGTGTGTCATATTTAAATAATAATTAGACCATTCGATTCAGCATAAAATTCTAAGAACTTTTCATCCTTGCAACTTTTGTGTGGGAGTGTTCAGTAAAGAGTTATAAGCGACACAAGTTTAGAAGAAAATGAAGAAGGTGATGAAGAGTGCGTGCAACATATCTCGCTGCTGAGAGGTGCTGTGAAGATGATTAAAGAAGAAGCTCATATTAATTTTTGAGAAGCTATCGAACAAGCTACAGATCAGGGAATGAATCCAAGATTTCAACTGACACCATTTCGCAACTCTCCATTTATTATTTTAATCAATCACCGATTTTAATTAAAATTCCAACTATAGATATATAACTGTAAGTAAAAATCCCAAAAGAGATTAAATACGGAAAAGATTTAAATATAGACATCAGTAAGTATAACTAACGTTACAGTAAAAAATTAGAAATGGAGGTTTTTTCCTCCATTAGACTCTCCCGGTATGCTATCATTAAATTTCAATTTTAATAATTCATAGGCCACCCACCACCTAAAATATGCACGAAAACTACAAAAAGTCAAAAGAAAGTATGCTTCTTAATTTCAAAGATATATATTCCATCATTAATATATTTTGCTTATTTCTGAAAATATTTCTGGAGCAATGTAGTATGGAGTCGCAAACAATAAAATTTTGGAATTATTCTGAAAATCATGCTGTGAAAAGAGGTTGCTCTATTCCTTCCTAACAAGGAACAACTCTCATAAAAGTTGCCAGAACGAAGGTTCTTCTTTGGCGTCCTTGCTACTGTACGTGCAGAGTACCTCAAAGAGATCATTGAAGATGCACACAGGAAGAGATTCTAAGTAGAGGAGAACGACCCAAAGAAGCAAGGAATAGTTATCAGCGACGAATGGTTTGAGCAGCTTCAGAAGTTTCCCTACTTCTCTAGTAAGTTTTAGAGTTTAACTGTGTAGAGAAACCTGGCACTGGCATCTACTTAATGAAGGAGAGAGCAAAGGTATTCAGAGCACGGAAGCAAAATACAAGCATCGAGGTGAGCAAGCGTCTATCACTATACAAACTTAGGGATGACGAGATGCACATAGATGCGGGAGCAGGTTCGAAGATGAGGAAGCTAGGTCCATCTGGCCCAACAGAAGAGAGAAAGGAACCTCTTAAGAATCCCTTCTTCCAGATAAGCAAAAGTGACTTAAGTCATTAAGTTAAGCTTAAATACTTTTCCTAAATATTCACTCTACCTTATCTCGCACATAACTTTGTCTTCTCTTCTTCCACTCTCTTACAACTACTCACTATTAAATCCTTGATAGCTTAATCATGCATCAAGTGATAGAGCAGCAGCTTCTTATAGTGTCCCTTAACTAAGTTCCAGTAAAACTCAATGCCGTTGAACTCTGGCGAGTATGGAACATTAAAAACAGGAGTGATGTTCAACTCAGCGTATGCCTTCTTCGCTTCCTTTGTCTTGTGTACGCTGAGGTTGTCAACGAGTAGAACGATCTCACCGTCTGTGATCTTCTCTCTGAGCTTCTTAAGGAACGCAACATACTGCTCTCGCTTGATAGAGCGAGGATGAAGGATGTATGTTTCAAAGCCAGAAGGAAACTATCTATGGAAGATCTTCGCGCGCAACTCCAAACTGAAGTGCGCTTAGTGGCGAAGAGTTTGAGGATCAATCAAATAATTGATGTGCACTTCTTGAAACTTAGATGTGCGACGAGGAACAGCTGCAACTCCTAATTTTCTCATCTGTAACTTTGAAATGCAAGAATATAGTGCTCGCTGGCACTCTCAACATTTTTGCGATAGAGTTGATGTTGATAACTGGCTATTAAATGAGATAAGATTAAATAAATCCATACCTTAGTAGGGTTAAATGAAACTGTCTTAGGATGAATCTTGTTGTTATTTTTATAGTAATTTCGTGTATCGTATCACTCTTCTTTTTTTAAGTTTTAATAAAAACATTATTATATATTGATTAGAAATAGATGATCATAATAATTTAATCAAGATCAACTAAGCATAAATCCAGGATTATAGCAATGATAAATTAGATTATTTATATTCATTCATATACTTTATAATTGATGGGAAAAAAAAGTACAGGGCACACTGGGCTAGAGTTATTTCTTTTCATCTAAGATTTGGATTTGAATACTTAGACTTCGAAATAAAGTAAGTTCACTTTTTGGCTAATTCAAACTTTATTGAGATTATTTTTGCCTTTAGCATAATATTATCTTATGCTAATCGTCATGGGTTAACACGTAGCATGAGGGACCGGTCACACTAGTTATGAACATGATTTAGTGGGTAATATAAAAGCCTATTTTATATATACCGTAGCGGGGTCTTAATTCTGCTAATCTAATCTAATCTAATCTAATCTCATGTTAATGTCATTCATAGGTGTACATGGAATGTTAAATGAAGATGTTCGAAGCACGAGAGTCCTTTTGGTGCACATTTTAAAAATATCTATTCTGAGTTCAAATGCATAAGAAATTATCACAAATAAAGTACTAGCAGTCCATCTACTTGATGGTAAATATTAAAAAGAAAAATTTTATAATGCTTAACGTTCAGGATATTATGAGAATGAGAAGGTGCAGCAAATTATATACTCTATATTTATTAAAGATAGATAGAAAAGCTTCATCCCACAGTTCAGAGCAAGCTTGTGCAAGTTTAAATAATAGTTCGTTGTAAATATCATATATTGTTTTTTGTATTTCAAAATGTCAGTCTTCAATCATCTATTCGCATTTTCCTATATTGAAATTAAATTCATTTTTAATTATTTTAGGTTAGGAGTATTATATGAAATTTCATTGAGCTTGAGGCGAGCAGCGAATCTGAGTGACTGTCTCGGAGAGTAGTAAGAGAAGAGGATATCATCCTGCATCACATACCCTGCCAAACTTCCAAACAGATTCTGAGTTAGAGATTAAAATACCTATTTTAAATAATTTTTAAAGAGGAGTTTTATCATTTACTAGAATCTTCCCTGAAATCTTATTTCCTCTGGAAGATGAAGCTCTGTCACTCAAAATATTAAAACATATGCATTAATCTAGTTTGAAAAAATAAACCAGGAAGGCTTTGTTAATTCATTTTCATTTTTATAAATCTAAGAGATAGAAAATTAAACCCTAAAATTATTTTTAAAAATTTTTTAGAACGAATATCCTTAAAAAATATTGAAAATAAGAAAAAATTTAATCATCTTTATTATAAAATGACTCATATTGCGGGAAAATGTATTATGGCAATGTAAACAAATTATTTAAAGCTGCACAGCTTTTTTAATTTGTTTTTTATCAGCAAACTTGAAGTCTTTCTTTGAAATTTTTTTTAATTATGCTCCGATTTTGATAATTTTTTGAGAGTTCTTTTGAGGAAGTTATAGTTTTATAGATGAACTGGCAGGTTTATCTCATAAATGGCTTTTATAAAGTTTTTTATTAAAACACAAGTTTATGCTCACAAAATTAAGTTCGTGAAACTGAAAACTTCGTTTAATGTGTTGTATAATTATTGTACAAAATTTATCTTTTCTGCTCGTTGTAATTTTTTCATTAGAGTTAATGCCAACTTTTATTCCTCCAAATAGATCTTAATACTTTTTTACTAATGAGAAATGGAGATCTGCTATGTTAGGGAGTATTAGAAGCTAGTTGATTATTTTAGTTCGATTTATTTTCTTAAATTATTGTTTTAGGAAACTAATTAACTAGATCTCTTGTAATAAGTAATCGCTTAAATCAACTTATTCCAAATTTTTGATAATCTAATTTTTATTGAACTAAAATAATTTCTTTGAGAAGTCGAGAAAAAGTTGACACTCCATCAAAAAACAAAAGAAAATATAAATAAAAAAAGTATCCTCTATGAAAATTCTATAATTTTGAATTAAAATTAATTTAGTTAAATATTGAGGAGAGAAGTCTTTCCAGCTCCTGATGACCCCATAATATAAAGAGTCTGGCCTGGCATAGCATACCCACTCACTCCTTTTATTATATTGAGTGTCTTGATCCTCTGGCCCTCAATCAAAATATTAAAATCAATTACAAATGCTTAATCTTTGCTTCTTGCTTATTTAACTTGAAATCTATTTAATTAGAAAATTAAAATATAGGGCGTATAAGTTTTCACCTAATAGCTTGCCAAATTCGACAATAATTTTCATTTGTTAATTGATATTATCAAATGGATACTATTTAGTATAGTAAAAAGACGTTTACTAGTAAAGAGTATTTAATTAAAGAATGACTGTTTTTAATAATCCATGAAGTCATGCAAAAGAACACACCTAACAAATGTCTAATTGAATCCCTCATCCTAGTTTAGTAAACCGTCACTTCGGAGAGTAGTGCTCACAAAAATTATGATAATGTCTAAACTTACTGTGGTATTTGGAAATGTTCTATATATTTTGATATTTTAAGGGACTAAAAGAAGTAACCAACGGATATTAAGCAAGATAATATGTTTTATACTTTAGTATATCATCTGAAGGTGTCTCCTAACTCCGAAAAACGTATATGAATTACCTATAAGTCTAGCTATTTCTCCGCTTACCATATTAATATACACAGTCAAAGGGCTTAATGCTTCGCATTAAAAACACCATAAAATGGTAAGAAAGTGAAAATAAATGTGTATAATGAATTATTTTATTGAAACTTATAATAATGCTAGTCAAACAAGAAATTACTAAAAAGAAGCAACACATCCTATCTCTGTTTCATTTTGACTCTAAGATATGGATGTAGTCACCCTTATCAGTAATAATAGCCAGTTCTCAACATCAACTCCATTGTAAAAATTTTGAGAGTGCCACACTATACTCTTGTATTTGAAAGTTGTTTTGAAGATGAGAAAGTTAGGAGATGCAGCTGTTCCTCATCGCACTTCTAAGTTTCAGGTGTGCACATCAATTAGCTTTAAAGATATTTTAAAAAAAATTGTGATGACTAATTTAATAATTTTAATAGTTTAACGTTAGCTTAAAGCACTGCACAAGAAAGGTATTATTCACAGAGATTTGAGACAGACAACTTACCTGCCACTAATTTACCTCATATTGATTTCCATTCTTACTTCCTTCTACTTTCCATTAAATTCTTCACTATATTTGATTGATCCTCAAACTCTGATTCTGTGCTTTTAAATTTTTCAAGCCAAAATTGGAACGGGGGCGTTTTAAATATCGCACCGATGCTCCTCTTGTTGCTGCTCCAGAGATCAATGAGGAGAAAAAACTTTTTGAATGCGATAAAGCAACACAGTTCAATATCCTCAGAGCCCCAAGCGGGACATCAAGGAAGTCCACTCAGACAAACCCAAGATCTATAAAATAAATAAGTGTTTTGTAAGATGGTTGTAGAAATAAGAATCTAAATGAAAAAAAAGATAACAGCCTGCTAGAGAAGAATGTTTTCTGGGTTTAAAAAAAAAGTTGGGGTATAATATTTTTAAAAATTAGTGGTAAAATTATTTGGTTTTTTAATTAAAATTGGTTTAAAAAGATTTTAAAAAGAAATCCAAAAGGATTAGTAAATTAATTTTCAGTCTAAACAATATATTAAACAACCAACTATATTAGAGATATTAAATATTAACCAATCAAATCTTAATATTCAACCTTCGATTTTTTATAATTAAGCTTTTAACTTTATTTATTTCTTACCCTCTTATAAAACACTTATTTGAAAATTTTTGAACATTTGAAAATGGACGGTCGCTATCCTTGCTCAACGTGAGCAGACATTCTCCCCTTTGCTTTCCTCAAGAACAATGGAAAGGCCATGGCTGATTTTCGTAATTGAGGAAAAAGAAACTTTAAAGATGGTCCAGTAAGAGGCAAGCACGATACCTTGACAAGGTTAACTAAAGAGAAGCAAAAGGAGAAGAAGAGGAAGTTGAGTCATGATTAAGAACCCTTTGTATGGTGTCAGTAAAGTTTCAGCTAGCTAAAGCAAAAATCATGATTGAGAGTTGTAACTTTGGAGGAGGGGTTTAAAAAATCCCTCCCCCTTGCTGATGCGAACGAAGAGACACCATCATACGAAAGGGTTGCTTACAAGATTTTCCCTTACGAATACCTTGTAAAGAAGGAAAGAGAGGTCTTGATTTCGGACGCCCTCCCCAGTGTTGAGAGAAGGGGGACAAAAACTTTGAAGAAATCTTCATTTGCTGGTGTTCTTATGATCATGATACTCGTCATTCCCCTTTTTCCTAAATGGGAGAATCACCTAAGAGAATTTCTCAGCAGAGGCGCAAAAAAGTACTAGTTTACGCTATTCTCACTGACCTCTTGAGGAGTGATGGCAGGTTGCAGGTTTCCAGAAAATTTTAAAAACCATCAGGAAACTGTCATAGATTTTCAAGAGTTGTAAGAAGAAAAAAAACATTGGGGAAAGCATCGGTGCAAGGAACTGGGGCTACTTCCCAAGAGACAGACTTGGCTCAACGGTTCAGTCAGGGGACTTTTTGGTCTATAGTTGCTTTTCATATTTGAATGCGAATGAAACCAGAGGAATACTACTAGTGTAAAAGGGGTGATCAATAAAAATTCGCAACAAGACATTGAAAGTAAAACAAGGTATCAGAACCTTTTAAAAAAATTATAAAAAATAAAAAAACAAAAAACCATAAAACCTAACACTCATTTATCTGAGATAGAGGAAGATTTAAAAGGTATAAAATTCAGAGAAATGAAAGACTCAAGGCACCTTCCTAAAAGACTTTAGATTGCCTTTTTAGGGTTAAAATTTAGCATGATTATAAGTATTAATAAAGAAATTAATTATACACAACTTTTTTTCACTTTCTTATCATATTATGGGGTTTTGGGGTTTTGATTGCTCGTATGTTGAAGTCCACTAAATTTTTTAGAAAAGTTGTGGGAGAATATGTTCGCAAGTGTAAATTTTGTGGTTATTCTCGTTACATACGTTTTTCTTTAATTACCTTAAAAAGTTGCCTCAATTAAGTAAAAAGATATAAGTTCTAACTTGACCTTTACATCGAATGACACATCTTGGAATGTGATTTTAACTGGGTTTCAATAAAATTTCATGAAAATTCTTTAATTTTTATTCTTCTTTGCTAGGCTAATTTTTTAGATCTTTCCATCATACCGAAGTTTGAGAGAAGAAAAATGTTTTCACTCTCTTAGTAATCTATTTATTATTGAGAAAGAGTAAGTCTTACTTTAAATATTTCTACATCCTCAACAGAGATTAATTTATCTATAATATACTAATACCATTTATTATTCATAGCTTGTAAAAACAAACAATTTAGTTCTTTTCTGATTTAATTTAGTATTAATAGAAAATTAATGATAAATCAATAAAATCAATAATATTAATAATTTGTGATTTATGATTAAAGAAGAAATGTCTTAGACTTGAAGATCATTTCTGCCTGATTCAAGGTCCTGCTGTTGCCTGTTTTATTGTACTTTCATATGGAAATCTCTCAGTATTTGGAAGGTTTTAAATTGTTCTTAATAATATTTTAGCAGTTAGAAATCAATATATATAATCTATTATGTCAATTAATGACGTGGATTAAGGCAATTCTTATGGCTTTCACCCAAAATCTATTAATTATTTCTTAATAAATCTGACCAAAAATACCTTTTTATTTAAAATTTATCAAGGCTATTGATTATTCAAAAATAAATATATTTATTTTAATATATTTTTGCAATTTATGCTTAATCTTTCTATCTTTATTTCATTTATAATTTTGAAACTCTATTATATTTCAGATTAAAGAGTCTTTTAAGAATTTAAATAAATTAAAAATGAGATAGAGCGCTTTTTTTTAATAAAAAAATGACATTTATTTTAGGTTAGCTACTTTTTTTCTTCATTTTAATAAGATAAATATAATATACCCTATTGAATTTAAATTAATTATGGCGAAGATAGTATTAGGTTATAGTGCAATTTAGTTTAAAAATACTTTTTTGTCACAGTTCAGACACAACTGATAAGTATTTGAGTACTACTTAATGACATCTTATGCTTTAGTTTTGGAGTTTGAGTCCTTGAGTTGCTTTATTCATATTCTTTAAGATTTTAGTAGTTGCATTAATCTCTTCTTTTGCTGAATTCATGAATACATTCGCTCTATAAGAACTATAATTAAAACAATCATAAATATTTTGTCTTACCTGATAATTTTACAATTCTACTTGCTTTTAGCATTTCCACAAGAGTTGAAAGTCTTAATCTTTCTTGATCAGGCTGTTGGGACAGTTCAATTCCTTCAAAACCTATTTTCTTTAAAATTGTTTTAAAATTAATGAATGAAATTATTATCAGCTAAAAGACTATTTTAAATCACTTTGAATTTGAGAATGTTATTTCCTAAATCACCTATTCGTTTTTGACCTATATTTAATTTATAAAGTAACATTTGTATGTATAAACTATATTTGAATTCAAATAAACTTTATAAATTATTATTTTACTCTTAAGATAATATATTTTTTTAATTTATTGATGTAATGCCTATTTTAAATTCTTTTCTGTTGTAAAAATACATATCCATAAGAATTAAAAATTTTAGTTTAATTGCTTTCACTTTTAGAATTTATTTAATTATTATTCTCAAAGAATATAAGTTTTCAACCATATTTAAACTCCATTAGAACTAAGGTAGTTTGGTATTTAAAATTTTAATATAAATAATTTAGTAAACATTGTGCCAGTTTAAGTGAGATAAAAATATTAAAAATTACACATTATAGAAACTTCTTTCAAGAAGAGTAGATAGCAACTAAATTAAAAAAAAACTAGAGGACTAACTAAACAATATATTGTTTGAATGTTATTTTGCAAATTTTAGATTATTTACATTATTGATCAAATATCCTAATTAGAAAATTAAGATAGAAGCATAGGTATGCTTATTAGACTTCAGGAACTGTTAATTTTAAGTAACAATTGCTTCCTTTAAACTTTATTAATATAAATTGTTAATCAAATTAAAGAAAAAAAATATACAGTTTCTATTAAAATAAAAATTAAAGACTTATAAAAATAATTTAATTCGATAAAAAAAGAAACCAATTCTCATTTTATTGAGAAAAAAAATTTTACTTGCCAAATTAGCATGTCTTTTTATATTTATAATTAAGAGACTGTTTTCTGCTAAAAAATTTATTAAACATTCCAAAGGATTTTGTAAATGAAATTTAAAGGTTTAATAATCATGATCCTAATGCTATTTAAATATTTTATTTAATTTATTTGCTATTTATTATCACTAAATATGATCCTTAAATTTTATTTAAAAAAGTTAGGGAGAACCAAAAGAGTGTATTAATAAATAACCAAGATCTATTAATTTTAAAATAAATTTAAATTAGTTTAAAATAATTTTTTGAAAAATCTGATTAAATTTAAATATTTTTAATAGAATATTTATTTCTAATCTTTATGACAGAAATGATTTCAATATAAAAAAAAATAATGAACTTATTGTATAACTATATACGTACTTAGATTTTTATATTAGAATTTATCATTTCTGGCTAGAATTATTGATTGCCAAGGTTTTATAAAAATATAAATTGTGATGAAACTGATCTTTGAAACTTAATGAAAATAATTGGATTTGGCTATAAGTAGATTCTCATGAATTTAGTAATTTAAATTATGATTTTAGATTTTGCTCATTTTGTATTTAAATAATTTACCATAATACGAATCGATGTTCATCTGATGTTCACTTTGTTATGTTTATGCTTCATGCTCTGAATTCATTGCCTCTCTTTCATATAAGAATCGTCAGTGCCTGATATTCTTGACAAATAAGCTCTAAACAGACTGTGACTTGAGATAGTAGGATACCTTACTCTCTTAGATGGCAATATGCTCATCGTCCGCAGATAGTATACTATTTCACTAAAATTAACATCATATTGTAGTTGATCTATTAAAGTTTTTCATTGAGCGATCGATTCTAATATTATGAGATATATTTTTTATAGTTAATTAAACTTACGTGAAAGTATATAGCTTAAAATATATTAAGATTTCTAGACACCTTTTGATGTGATTTACATTTGCGAGTCAAGTAAAAACGCGTTAGATACTAGTAACTATTAATAAGGCATACCATGTAGTGGAACTATTCTATAAGAAAACACTTTTAAAATATTACCTTTTGGCGAAGATATTTATGAAAGTCTGAAGTCAAATATTCAATTCTTGGAAACAGCTTCAAGATCTCAATAAAGACATGCAAAGTGGATATGGGCAAGACACTTCTCGCCGATACCAAGTTCGAAATCCAAGACGACTCAAATATTCTTACAAATCATATTAGTGTCAGACCATATCTTCCCCATCAAATCATTAAATCGACTGCTCCTCGAAGATCCGCATCTGAAATATTCGATTTGGAGATTAACGTATTAACAGCAGCGATTCATTCAGGGGTACTAGTCGAGATTAGAAAGCTAACCTATCGCGTAAGCAGCATCATTCAGGCATTCATCATGCACAGGCGCGTATATTGCAAGGCTGGACATCCGTGCTTTCGCGAACGATATAAGAGAATATAAAGTTTCCATCAGACCAACAGGTAAGTACCCAATGATAATGGCGCAGATTACAGAACTAATAATATTTTTTATATAGTGTATAGCTTCATCGTAAGTTGAACAAAAGGGTAGAAATTAAGTTAGAATTTGCTAACTTTAATGTCGAAGTGGAAAGGAACGTGGGCCTGCTCTCCGTAGGGTCAGCACGCCTACTCCAAAGTAAGTTACAATCCACCACAAAAGTGGAGTGAAGAGTTATATAGGGAGCTCTGCACTCACTTTAGTCAAGAAATATGGTGCTAATCAATATCCCAATTAAAAATAAACTTTATTATGATCTTAAACTTTACGTTATACATTTTATTAGCTTGTTCTCTCAAGAAAACTGGCCTCTCTTCCTAAAAAATTAGGATGCATCCCATCAAGTTCATCATTGTTTAGTTGATATCGCCAAATTATGATTTTATAAATCTTTCTTAATCTGGCAAAGTTTATAATAGTAGTGAAAAACAAGAAACCTGCTAGACCCATCTAGTCGACATAATTATTGCCGCTAAGGTTATAGAAAATAGCAAGAGTTATTAGCCCGATGAAAATAGTCTGCCCAACTTTAACTCTGATGTGGCGAGGATCTTTCTTAACATGCTCATTTACTCTCGCATAGAGGGTGCGAAACTGAACTCCAAAAGGTGCGTAATCTTTCTTCATCGTAGACTTGTCTATTTCTGGTAGAGTTAATTAAATACTATAATAAATGATAAAGCTATCATGATCTACTCCTTTGAGATAATAAATTAAAAAGTGATGGAAGGAAGAACCAACTTCTAGTATTGAGACTGGAGAAAGCCAATTTTTTTATCATCATTGGGAGTTTTGGGATAATTGACAGTTAGAACCTTCATGTAGTAGTCGGCAGGATTTGAAAACTTTGGGCAAGGAATGCCAATTTAGTTGAAGTAAGCAGAACTCTTATTTGCCTGTCCTTGGTACATAATTTTTATTATGTGAAGGATAAGAATAGATGATTGTGAAATTTATATTTAAATCAACTTTTGGCGATGAAGAAACAATCTGCCTCTATTTTACAATATATCATATCATTTCCTACTTTTAGGCCATCTTTCGAGTCTTTAGCCTTTCTTATTTCTTTAAGTAATTTGAATTATTGCATTAAATTTTGCTTTTATTTTATTACGTGAATATGTTCACTCTTAAAAAGAAAATTTTTAATACAGCCATAATATAATTTACCTTTGCTCAAACTATAGCAAAGGGATTTGCAATTAGTTTCACTACTTTTGAGATTCTTATAACATCAAATATTATGATGAGCTGCGATTGCTATGACTAACCACATCTTTCATAAGCCATTTCTTTTATAAACTCATTTGTAATTAATGAATTATTTTATTATCAGTGGCTATCAAAATTTAAATCACTTTTCTATTTCAATGACTTATTATTTGATATTCTTTTCATATCCTTCCCATAACATGATATGGCCATCACACATTAGTATGAGTCTGTCGAAAAGATTGAATGAGTCTGAACCTGGCTGATGAATAGTTGCAATTACAGTCTTTCCCTTTTTAGCAAGTGAGTCTAGGAGTTTGACTATTTAGTAGGCTTTGAAGCTGTCCAATCCTGAAGTCGGCTCGTCCAATAGAATAAGAGAGGGGTCAGTGATTAACTCAACTCCTATTTAAATAAAATTACTATTGCAGTTCTCTTCCTCTCTCCTCCTGAGAGAGTTTTGTGTTTGATAGAACCAACTTAAGTGTCAGCTGTGTGCATGAGGCCCAAGTCTTTTAATAATTCTTCAACTCTTTCATCTTGCTCCTCCTCGGAAAAATAAATTGAAATTTCATTGAGCTTGAGGCGAGCAGCAAATCTGAGTGACTGTCTCGGAGAGTAGTAAGAGAAGAGGATATCATCCTGCATCACGTACCCTGCCAAACTTCCAAACAGATTCTGAGTAAGAGATTAAACACACTTTAAAGTTTTAATTTTAGAGGAGTGGTATCATTTACCAGAATCTTCCCTTGAATCTTATTTCCTCTAGATGATGAGGCTCTGTCACTCAAAATATTGAACCTCGCTAATAATAAACGATGTGTTATTAACTTACCATTTAAATTTATATAAGAGATTATAAAAATATAAGTATTTTTCTAGATATAAATGTCTACTAGAATTTAAAACACAATTATTTTTCGGTCATTTGAAAAGCAGATTATGAATTAACTAAAGTGAATAATTTTTTAGATCACAAATTGTGTTTTGTAATATATGAGTGAGGAGAGAAGTCCTATTTCCAGCGATGTCAGATAGATCCATGATAAAACAGGGCTTAGCCAGGGCATTTAAAATCCGTCAAGAACACACTCGACCATCCCTTTAATAATGTTTAGGCGGTCTTAAACTCTTTCCCTGCAATCTGAAATATATTTAATACTAATCTTTTGCATCTAATGATTTATTAAACTTGACATTTCGAACATAGGAAGAGAACATTATGGCGAAAGTGAGGTTTGCGCATGCGTTTCATATATAAGAATTAGTTGAAGTTGTTAAAAATTACAATATTTTATTAAGATTCTCCTTTGGCGCCAAGCCCGATCCAGTTTTTTTGAGAACCTCATCATCATCTCGAGTATAAGAAGAGTCTCGTAAATGTTTTTCGGTTCCCCTCTTATATCATTACATTCCATAATGTTAGAGTTATAAATTCATTTTAAAAAATAAGAGTGTATTACTAAGTATTTCTATGCCTAGTGATCGAAGAATAAAGTTTACACTAGGACCTGTTGCTTAGTAATTTATATTTATATCTAAAATATTGCTAAAATAAGCTGGTTCAAGAGTTAGAGCAGCTTTAACTGAAAGAGGCGAAATAAGAGGGTGTCCCTCACTCTCCTGCAAAGAATATGATAATCTAAATTTATCTTAGAGTATTTTAAATTTAAAATGGTAATATATTGTTATTTTTGAAGTACAACAAAGAATTCCTACCTTAATTAAAAAACCTGTGCATAACGGGTTAAGAAATTTCGAGCTTCTTCATTATAAAAATCGCTGTTTTCTTCATATGGAATATTTAAAATCGCTAAGTTTTTAAATTTCACATCTTTGATGTAACCAAGCAAGAAAACTATTTATATTGATCACACATAATTAAATGACGTGTATCTCCAGTTATTTCTATCACTTTCTTAATTACCCAGCCTCAAATACGATATTAATTCTATATCAATATCTATTATTAGACAATCTAATAATACTAATGAGAATGATAAAAACATTATCTCGTCACAGAATTTAATTTATACAGAAATAAAATTTGTCTGATTAGAGTTATAGAAGATTTATACTAACACTTTAGGGATGTCACAATTTTATTTATTCCTCATTATATTAAAGAATTAATTTTTATAAGATGTAAGCTTAAGATGATAATATAAATATAAGAATAAAGTGAAATTAGGAAATAATATGACTAGAATACAAGTAATAGAAGTCTTGTTAATTATATTCACACCATTCTATCACTCTTGAAAGCTTTTATAGAATAAAATTCTTAATCTTTAGCCAAGTTTAATAGAGAATACTTCTTAAAGACAATAGTGATCATTATCTTCACAGTATAACATAGTCAAGTTCTGTTATCATAACAAAAAACATTTATCGCGTTTAAGTAAATAAGATAGGATCGGATACTTGAGAGTTTATGAATTGTTTTCTGGAATCAGACTCCTCTTTTTTAAAAAAAATTTTTCATTGGAAACTAAATTTAAATGAATTAAGTGTCATAGAGAGAGACTAGTCATATTTTTTGTGAGAATCAAATATCTTTTTTAATTTTAAATTAATTATCTGATCATTAATCTTTCCTCTCACAGTTATTTTCATCTTACAAAAGTTATTTATCGAAAATCAAGATTAATCTAAAATATTTATTTTTAATGTTAGCAAGGGAATCAACGAATTTCAAAGAAACTATAAGTCAAATTAAAGGGTATAAGATATTATATAATTTAAATAAAATATTAAAAAAATAAATTATAAATTATTCAATTTTAGATTAAATGAATCCTATTTTAATAAATTCTTCATTCTTTATATTGAATTAAATTAAATAAAATTTTTAGCAAAATTTCTGACTTTAATATATGATTGTCGTTTTAAAAATAAAAAATTATTTTCAAATGTTGAATTTATCTACACTAAACAGATTTAAGGGTTTGAATAATTAAAACCATAATTAGTTTAAGTTATAAGAAAAAAAGATTTTTTTAAAAAAAAAAAAAAATCAAATTAATAAAAATAAAATAATTTCTTTATTAAATTTAAAAATTTTTATAAAGCAATTACTAAAAAATAACTAACAAATCCATCCATCTCATTTATTTGACTCTAAGGTATGGATGTAGTCACCTTATAGTAGAATAGCCATTTCAACATAACTCCATCGAAAAAAATGTTGGATGCCCACATCTCTCGCATTTGAAAGTTGAAATGAAAAAGTTGGAGGCAGCTGCCTATCGCATTCAAAAGTTTCTGCACATCATTTTTTGTTTGATCCTCAACTCTTCGCCACAAAGCGATTCATTTTCATAGGTGGAAGATTTTCCCATAGATAGTTTCCTTACTAAATCTCTCCGGACTTAGCAAAAATCTATCTTTGAAATGGCATAAGTAAAAAAATGTGAATCGATTGAGCGCGTTATAGACTTCACTAACCATTTTATTTAAATAATCTACAATTATTTACGCTGCTCAGGGGGAGGAGGGATAGGTGGTTTGATGTGCTGACAAAGCTGTGCACACAAACACCTTTCTGAAGAAGAGTTGGTACAAAGGCACATAAAATAAAATTTTACGATAGAAGTAAATATAACTTAAATGCTTACTTGCAGGAAATCAGCGAACTCAGCTTAGAATTAGTCCTTATCCTCGCCTATCAACGAGAGCGTAGTTGGCTTCCTTAAGAGTAGGAGAAGAAAAGACGGAATGTTATTTGAAAGGGGCCTAAAAGAAAAAGGAAACGAAAAAGGGCCCTGGGGATTAAAATCATTGTTTTAAAATTTTCCCATACCCCCAATTAACGGCATTGATTTTATGTGAATTAGTTTAAGGGACACTAAAAAGCTGCTATCTATATTATGCTTTATTAATTTTGAGAGGGGATTTAATAGGAGAGTTGTAAGAAGTGGAAAGAAGGAAGAAAATTATTTGGGGGTTTTGAAATAGAAATTTTTAAAAATTTGGGAAATTTGAGATTTTAAAATGTGAAAGAAAATTTTCTGCTATTAAACTTTTAAAATTAAAATTTGATTTTTAAATACAAAACCTAGCTAAAAAACAATAAACCTTAGAAAACCAAGAAAACTTGTTCGGAAAAAAAAAAAGGTGTTTTAAAAGTGAAAGGGGAGAGTTTAATTGAGTAAGAAAGATTCTTGTAAATTTAGAAGGTTTAGAATCGTGGGCCCGTTTAAACTATCGCACTTAAAGCCCTTTGTTGCTGCTCCAGAGATCAATGAGGAAGAAATTTTTGAAGCGGTAAGTCAACGACAGTTCGAATATCCTCGGCCCAAGCGGCACATAAGGATCCACCAGAAAAACCTAAGATTTTAAGGATTGAAAATGGGCGGTCCTATCCTTGCTCCCAAATTTTAAGACTTCCCCCTCACTTGCTTTCCTCAAAAAAACATGGAGAAGGCCCATCTGGTTGTTTAATAAAGAAACTTTAAAAATGGGCCAGCTAAAGGGAAACACGATACCTTTCAAGGGTTAACAAAGAGGAAACAAAAGGAGAAGAAAGGAAGTTGAGTTCATAATTTAGAAGCTTTGTTTTTTTGGGTCAGTAAAAATTTCAGTAGCAAAAAAGACTCCGGCTTTAGAGTTTTAACTTTGGGGGAGTGTGTTCTCAAAAATTACCCCCACCTTGCTGATGCGAGCGAAGAGACACCACAACAAGAAAAAATGCTTACAAATCTTCCCCTTTCGAAAACCCTTTTAAGAAGGAAAAGAGAGGTCTTGAGTTCGGAAGAACTGACGTGTTGAGAGAACAGGGACAAAAACTTTAGACGTTTTTCATTTTTGGTGTTCTTACGATCATATTACTCGCCATTCCCTTCCTAAAAAGGGAGATCCACTAAAGAATTTCTCAGACGAGGGGCAAAAAGTTTGCTTTCTGCTTTCCACTTACCCCGTAAGAAGTGATGGGGTTCATGATTGGGGTTCGTGCACAGAGATCTCAAGCCCGAAACATCATGATAAAATTTTTAACCTCGAGCAACTGTCATGACTTTAACAATAAGAAAAAGGTGTTTTTCATTTAAAAAATTATTTTTTTTAATTTTCAAATAAAATTATAATATTTTTAATTGAAAATTTTGGTCTTACTATAAAATTTTGGCTCTAAGAACTTCTAATTAAAATATAAAGGGTTGCAAATTTTTTTTTTCGTGTTATTCTTCGAAAAATATGCCTGATACTTTCGAGATCGAATGATTTTATAAGAGTTGTTGAGATACTTGCTCTCCAACGTAATATAGTCAAGAATCTCATAGATAATAATTAATATACTCTATCATAATTAAATTTAATGTAATTAATAGACTCTTTAATAAAAGAACTGCCTTTATATTTCTCTGCTCACTCTTCTTCCTTGCATTACTTACAATATATGCGTATTTCTTAACTTTTCAATTTTTAGTAAGTTCACATTTCTACTTAGGTAATCCCTCATTAAATTAATAAAAGAAAAGAAATAAGGAATGCAAAAATAAATAAGTTTAATTCTATTCTCTTATTTTCAATTTCCTATTTCTCTATTCTGACTCTTTTATTTTGGTATCTACATATAACTCGCTTTCATGTAGCTTTATAAACTTGCCCTTCTTAGAGATAAATATTCATATTTCTGAGGTTCATGAAATAGAGATTATTAAAACTTGAAAAATTCAAAAATCTCTCTTCATTCTAAGCTTTAAAACCATCTCCTGTTTTGTATATGCTCATCTTATATTAAAAAACTTATTTGTTTAAACTAATAGTTAGGAATTAAGAACCCCTAACGGGCATATAATACTTAATCGATTTAAGTAATTCACAGGCGTAACTCCTTGATCAGTTGTGCCACGTCACCGCGAAAGCCCACCGTCAGTTAATTAGTGATGACGCACTCCCTCCCTTTTGAGATGGAGGAGGATCTCTACGTGGTCTTCCCAATCTAGCTCCATTGATGTCGACCTAAAATCCACCGGTTTTCCCAGAGGTCCCCCGCAAAACCCAACACCCAAGCTGATAAAGCGCGGAACAGGGATGAAAAAATAGCAACCGGCTTATTTTTTTAAAATAATTTTTTTTTTTAAAAAAAAAAAATTTTTAATTATACAAAAATTTATTTTATTTTTTTTAAAAAAATTTTTAAATATTTTTAAATAATTTTTTTTAAATTTTATCTTTGTTTATGGATGTGAAATATAAATAAATAGATTGTCAAGATATACTTTAAAAATTAAGAAATTCTAAACTTTTTATGTGATTTAATTTGCATCATTAAAACTTAGACACTAGTAATTTTAGGCATACCATAGAAACTATTCTTAAGAAAACATATTTTATTATATATATTCATTCTAATATAATATGAAACACTAAATGCTGCAAGGATTGCAAGGCACTTACCGATGCCTAGTTCGAATCCAAGTCTCTAAACTATTCTTACATCATTAGGGCCATATTCTCTCCCATCAAATTCATTCCAAATTAGGGCTTCCAAAGAATATTTCGGGGGCCCTTTCCTCGACAAAATATTATATAGATAGAATATGATTAGATTATAGAGAATGTTAAAAGAAATGTATAAAAGATCTGATGGCTTAATTAATAAAGACATCTCTATATTTATAACTGCCATGATCTTTATTTGCGCAATTTTGAGACTAACTACATCAGTTTTGATTTTCAATTTTTGTAAGCATCTCTTATTTATTTTCAAACTTTTCCTTATTTCAAACTATTCTTCCGCTAATTAATTTTCTTCATCTGCCTCTTCTTCATCATCATCATCATCATCTCTTCAAATATTTTTAATACTGCTATTGCTATTACTGTTCCTGCTAAATTTATTTGTCAGAAGGAAAAAAAATTAAAAAAGAGTTTTATTTCTGGGTTTCGAACTAAAATAAAAAATCACTCATCTTGGCGTTAACGATCTGAACATTAGGATTGAAATAAAATTCTACTTGCTTATTTATCTAAAATATATCTTACCTCCGATTCTGCATTCGTATTCATCCTCTCATGAATAAAAGTGAGAGAAAAAAGTATGTTTATAAGGTATTTTTCCCTCCTAAATTGATTCTTCCAGTTACAGAGGAATTTTTTGAACATCTAAGGCCTCAAATTTTAACCCTAATTCAATCAGTTTAAGGCCAGCTTTACTTATATCAAATGTATATTTTAAGATATTTTTTCGCAATTGTATAATATACTTAAAGTGCAATTTTTAAAGAGTGCGAAATTTTTTCCCAATTTATAACATGCTCTACCTATAAGCAGAAAGAATCTAAATAAAAAATTGTTGAATTAGTCCCTAATCATGAATCAAATTTTGGTTAAATATTGCACTATTTAAAAATTGTACTTTAAGTGTATTTTGAAATAACAAAAAATAGCTTAAAACATAGATTTTATTATAGTGCAGCTGACCTCCAACTGATTAAATTAGGGCTGCTATTTGAAGCCTTATAATTTCAAAACAGTCCTCTATAACTGGAAACATCAAATTTACGAGTAAATATTACAATATAATTATACCTTTTCTCACTTTTATTCATGGTTAAAATTTTTTGTCGAGGAAAATCCCCCTCCCAAATATTTTATAGGAGAAATGTATTATAACCAACCGATCCAGTCTGGGTACTATGATGAGTTAGAAAAGAAACCTCCAAACAGCATCATAGGCGTCATTATCACAGGAGCTAGTGCAACTGCTGTCTCTTCTTGTTCAAATATACTAGATAGGAAGTAACCAAATGAAGAAGCACAGATCACCAACATTAAGTTTATAAGGTAAGCCATGAACTAATAAAATACAATGTGCTGATTTTTATAATGAAGAAATGGCCTGCTCCGTGAGTAAGACCTACTCCAAAGTAAGTTACTATCCACCACAAAATAGGAGTGAATAGCTATATAGGGAACTCTGCACTCACTTTAGTCAAAAAGTAGGGTGCTAAAATTTTAGATCAATTAAATTAATTCCTGATTTATAGCTTAAAATTTACGTTGTACATTTTATTTGCTTGCTCTCTCAGGAAAACAGGTCTTTCTTCTTAGAAAATAAGGATGCACCCCATCATGTTCATCATAGTTTAGTTGATATTCTCATTTATTATTTAACATCAACTTATTTAATAATCTTTCATTAATTTATTATAGGAAGAATATGTTTGGGTTAGAAATAGAAAGAAAATGCTAAAAAGTGTAAGCATCAAGAAACAATTTAAAAATATCTCAAGATTAATAACTTTTGTATGGAATCGCGTACTTTTTCAATCAACTTCATCAGCATTTTGAATTATTTGAACATCACTTATTAATTTTTTTCAACTTTTCAACTTTTAAACTATTCATCCGTTCTCCATCCTCTTCATAATCTTTTCACAATTTGTTCCTTTTTTGCTATGCTATTACTATAGATGCTGCTATAATTAATGTTAAAAAAAACTTTCTTTAAAAATAGAGTATTAAATAAAAAGTGGAATCTTACTTAGTCTGAAATATCACTCATCTGGCAGTTAACCCTCTGATTATTAAGTCATAAATTAGGATATATTTTTTCATTTATCTCAAATATCTCCTACCCGGTATCAACCAATCAAATCCTCCCCATAATAGTAGTGAAAAACAAGAATCCTGCAAGCCCCATCTAGTCAACATAATTATTCCCGCTCTAGTTATAGAAAATAGCAAGAGCCAGCAAGCCAATGAAAATAGTCTGCCCCACTTTTACTCTGATGTGGCGAGGATCTTTCTTAACATGCTCATTCACTCTAGCATAGAGAGTACGAAACTAAACCCTAAAGGGGGCGTAATCTTTCTTCATTTTAGACTTGTCTATTTCTGGTAGAGTTAATTATAAACTATCATAATAATATAGCTATCATACTCGACTCCTTCGAGATAAAAATGAAAAGTGATTAATGGAAGGATCTATTTTTAGTATTGACTCTAGAGATATGCCACCTTTTTTTCGTCATTAGGGGTCTTCGGATAGTTGACTGTTAGAGCTTTCATATAGTAGTCAGCGGGGTTCGAGAATTTAGGACATGGAATACCAATCTGGGTAAAATAAGCAGAACTCTTCTTCGCCTGTCCTTGGTACATAATTTTTATTAACATGATATGGCCATCGCACATGAGAATGAGCCTGTCAAAGAGATTGAATGAGTCTGAGCCTGGCTGGTGAATAGTTGCAATTACAGTCTTTCCCTTTTTGCATTATTAAATTAGAAAGTCAAAATTTAGTATAATCTCATGCTATAAAATCGGCTTGGAGCGAGATGATGAGTTTGTTAACCTTAACTTTACGTTTTATAATATGGGACCACTCTTTCGGCTTGAGTTTGTAGAAGTGAGCTAGAATGTTTTATTAGATGAATGAGTATAAAATGAGTGCCCCGAAGCTGCTGGAGAAAACTCAATTCACCAAGACTCGAGATCCCTTCCTCAAGAACAACCAAATCCTATAATGAGAAAAAAGAATAGAATATAATTTTTAGGAATAAATTAAAAACATTTTTAATAACTAGCACTAATTACTAAAGCAGACTCATTTAATTTATTGGTTTATGCCTTGCGGGACTTCAACTTAGTTCCGCATATTTAAAATATTCCCTTTTTAGCAAGTGAGTCTAGGAGTTTGACTATTTAGTAGGCTTTGAAGCTGTCCAATCCTGAAGTCGGCTCGTCCAATAGAATAAGAGAGGGGTCAGTGATTAACTCAACTCCTATTTTAATAAAATTACTATTGCAGTTCTCTTCCTCTCTCCTCCAGAGAGAGTTTTGTGTTTGATAGAACCAACTTAAGTGTCAGCTGTGTGCATGAGGCCCAAGTCTTTTAATAATTCTTCAACTCTTTCATCTTGCTCCTCCTCAGAAATATAAATTCAAATTTCATTGAGCTTGAGGCGAGCAGCGAATCTGAGTGACTATCTTAGTATTAAATAGAAAGTTAAAATTCAGGACGCACCTGGCCGGCATTAGGCACCGGCCACCCGGCTTTACAGTTTGGTACTCCATTGGCCGGTGAGTGAGTGCTTAAATGAGGCAAAGGATAATGGCAGTCGTAGCCCTGGGGAAGATGGTTGAGCTCACTGGAGAGATAATAAAAGGTGAGTGGTCTCCCACTCACCCTCCTAATCCTTTTAGGCGTGGAGGGATGTGACCTATGGGGAAACACTCAGTCATGCAGCTGGACAGCGAAGCCAGACGCTATGGAGCAGCATCTTGCTCTCGGACCGATGCTATTCGATTTTTTTAAAAAATCCTTTTAGGTTTTTTTGGAAGGTACTCAGAAGCCGGGGCTTCTTCTCAGAGTGTGAGGTAGTGGGGGTGCCACGTGCATAATATCCATATTCGGCTCGCAGGTTCGGGGGCATCAGATAAGTTCGTCACAGCAATATCATTGACGTCACGATCTATCTTATTTATGACGGGGACCTTTTAATTCCCTTAATTATAAGTGACTGTCTCGGAGAGTAGTAAGAGAAGAGGATATCGTCCTGCATCACGTACCCTGCTAAACTTCCAAACAGATTCTGAGTTAGAGATTAAAATACTCATTTTAAATAATTTTTAAAGAGGAGTTGTATCATTTACTAGAATCTTCCCTGAAATCTTATTCCCTCTAGATGAAGAAGCTCTGTCACTCAAAATATTTTTGTAAATAATATTTGAAAATTCATTAAACTAATATGAATTACTAAATCTTTAATATAAATTGAATTATAATTGAAAAATATGTAATATTTAGAAGAGAAGTCTTTCCAGCTCCGGATGAGCCCATGATAAAAAGAGTTTGACCAGGCATTGCATATCCACTCACCCCTTTTATTATGTTGAGAGTCTTAAATTTCTTCCCCTCAATAAAATAAAATCTTTGCTTCTTGTTTGTTTAGTTTGACATTGACATCGAAGGAAACATCTTGAAATGTAACTTTGACTGGGTTTCATAATTAAATAAATTAGAATAATATATTTTATATTTCTCCTTTGCGAAGCCAATTTTTGAGACCTCTCCATCATATCTGAGTTTGAGAGAGTGAGCAAGTTCTCTGTTTCTTTCAAGCTATCTATTTAGAATTATATAAATAAAAGTCTTACTTGAATTGTTTCTGCTATGATCCTCTTTCTAGATTAATTTAAATATGCCTTTTTTTATTAATCTAGAAAATATGAAAAATATATTAGAATATTAATGGCGACTATGAGTAAAATAACTTATAATTAATGTTATAATAATTTTAATTGCTAAATTATAGGTGAGAATTTAATTAATAAAAAAAGAGAATTAAATTATGAATTAAATTAAATTAAATGGAATAAATGAGAGGCAGTTGAAGTGTGTCCAATTTAAATAATGATTACACCATTCGATTCAGATTAAATTCTAAGAATTTTATATCCTTGCAACTTTTTTGTGGGAGTGCTAAATCCTGAGTTATAAACTACACAAGTTCTAATTAAAATGATGATGAGGAAGAAGAATGCGTGAATCAGATCTTACAGCTGAGGTGCTGTGAAGATGATTAAATAAGAAACTCATATTAATTTTTGATTCTCTATCGATCAAGCTGCATATCAGGGGGTGAATTAATGATTTCAACTGACACGAATTTGCAACTCTCCATTTTTATTTTAACCATCACTGATTTTAATTTCAATTCCTACCATATCAAATTATCTAATTGAATGATTGTTAAGTCCTATGCTTGAAGACCTTGCATAGGCCAGCCTGATTCTAGATCTGACTGAGGTGTGACTTAGTTTACTTTCATAGGGATATCTCTCAGAGTTATGAAGTTTTGTGTAGAACTTAATTTTATTAATGCCAGTAAGTTAACAAGCAACTATTAATATTAACCAAACCTACATTAATTACGTTTATCTCGAGATTTTCGTATGAGTTTCTTAATTCCCAGCCTCAAATAGGATTTCTTAATTTTCTATATTTGACCAAAGCTCGTTATTTAGTTAAAATTCTTTAGAATAAATTGAGAATTTTTGCATACAAATTTAAAAGCATGAAAAAGCATTATACATTAAATTAGCAGTTTATGTTTTTAAATGGATTAATCCTGTAAGGATATAAAAAAATTTCTTAGCAATAAGAATTAGTGGCAAAACAATTCATATGTCATAAATGGTGATTTATGGAGATTACAGCCTCAGTAAGAAAGGACAAAAAACAAACTAGCACCCCACCTGGCAATTTCTAAGAACTGCTATCTCTGATTTGTCACACAGAGAAAACTAATCTCTATTGCTCTTATTTAATCTAGTAGATGACAAAAATGGCCAAGGCATCCCTGAGGCTAAGGGAGACTCCATTGTGATAGGTAACAACTTCAGATAAAAAAGTCCAAAATAATGACTGTGGTCTATAGTGAAATATTCACTCTTTAAGAGAACAACAGATCAGCAGTACCAAGCACCATTCCCTTTCATCTTCTCAATTCTCTTGGAGATTTCAGCCATTATCATTGCTTCAATTGGCCTACTATAAAATAGAGATTATCATTAATCTTGGGTTAGGTATAAGTCTTCTTCTTTCAAGGCTTCGTGGTTCACCTTATACCACTCAAATTCAATTAAATTTTAGAAAAATTTCAACGATGAATTACAATATTAGATCTCTTATAGATAAATATACCGAGCAAGGATAATTACTTAATGGCAAGGATCTCCTTACTCCTCGCAAAGAAGAATTTAGATCCACATAATGAGTCATTGATTTTTATTTTATAATTTATTAAATAATTTAAATATCGATAGCTTATCATTTATTATATTCACTTCCAACTTTAGTTAGGGTCCTCCCTAATTTTATAAGGGAGGATACGATTTGTTGATCAAAGGTTATGATAATGAAATAAAAATGAAATTTACTGAAGAAGTTAGCTGAATATATTATGTTAATTAAAATTAGTAATCAAAATACTATTTCTAAAATGAGAAGAAAAAACATGACGATGAGCAATCGGACTTATCTCATAGGGTACTTCAAACCGATGGTTAGTATAAATACAAGTAAACATTTTATATTAAATAAGCTTTTGAGCTTTTAGTGAATAGTTTAACGATATTTAGGATTCGCACCATAATTATATCATTTAAATACAAGGATAATGATGAATAAGAATTGTGATGGTTTTCACAGAATACGAATAGTGAGTGCATTTAAGCTACAAATCAGCTCTCTTTGATATTAAATGGACGGGATGATTTCAATGAGTATGTGTGAATGTCTCTTTACGTATTACACATTGACTTTAACTAAACTTTAAGGTAAAAGCATTCAGATGAAGTCTACCAGAGATAAAAATAGGAATGAATCTCAAACTCATAATCAATTAGAAATAAATAAGGAAAATTGAGATGGATAGTATGTCAGCAAATCATAAATGCTTCTCAAGTATAAACTAATATGAATATTTTTTATTTAAGGAAAAATGATTTGCGATAATGTAATCAAATCTTCCCTATAATATATCATAAGTTTTTAGCCTAAATATATTCTTAAAGATCTTAAAAATAATTTGGTTCATTATTTTATTTAGAATAAAATATTTACTGAGTTGAATTATATTTATTTCTAATATTAATTTACTATGAAAATTAAAAGACTATCATATTGGGGAGAGAAAAGTAATATTCGAACAAAATAAAGGAGTATTTATTAAAGACATAAATTATGAGTCTGATTAGATTAACCTTCACTTTTTAAGCTTGAATTGACTGGGATAGACTATTTTAAAACTTACTAACTTATATTCATTTTTAGTGTTAAAATAAAATTATAGTAAAAATTACTTTTTAGGAGTCCTAAGCAAATAAAGGCTTTGAGCAATTCAAGCCTTGATCAATTAAATGGCATTATTGATCTTTATTTGAAAATTTAATTTTGAATTTATTTGAAATTAATAATTTGCTAAAAATAATTATAGCGATTGCGACTTTGTGTTAAGTAAATTAACAGATTCCACCTTCACTCACAGTAAATATAGTTATTGAATAATATAATTGAAATTAGTTAGACCTTCATCTTTTATAAACGCCCAACAGCAAATTTGATTCTTGAATAAGAACGAATTTCAAAATTTTTTTTATCTTATATTACTCTGGGGATAAGTACTTCTTAAGAAAAATTAAAATAGTGTAAAATTGCTGAAATTAAAAACACTGCAATTATTTAAAGTTTGAGAGTTGTAAGCTACTATCTATTCCTTTAATCCATTTCACTTTAACTTATAAATCAACTCTCATTTAAAATTAATTCTCTTTAATTAAAATCTTTAAGGCAACTTGTACAAATAGCTTTTCGATTTATTTATGTTTGTAACTGAATAAGTTATGAATTTAATTTGCTGTTTGTTTTACTTTAACGCTTGTAACTTTAATAGCTTCCAATTTTCGAATAAAAGATACTAGAGTGAATTAATATTGGCCTATGAGAGAGGGTATGACTATTTAAGATAGTTATTTCAAATAATAAATATATATGACAGATTAATTGTTTATCCTTAATAAAGCCAGCTTAAACGAAACAGCCACACCTTTTTATTTATTTACACATAAAGAATTAGCAGATTAGCAAATTAAAAAACACTTTTACATCAAATTTATACATAAAAATAAAAAAAGTTTGGATAATTTAAATAAGACAATAAAAGAAAGAAAGTAAAGTATTTCTTTATAAAGAAAAATTTAAATAAGTAAATTAGAAGTGAGAGAATCAATTAACTCTAGTTTTTTTAATAATCACATTATTAAAAAAGACTATTTTGATGTTAGTACTTTTAATATAAACCTACTATTCTTTTACACTTATAAAAATTACCAAAATCTTATTATGAATAAGTTTTGTAGCATACACTATGCTGCTTATAAGGGAAAAATTTAGCAAAAAACAAATTAATTTTTATTTAAATTTAATAGAATAGTTTTGCATAATTTTAAGTTGATTAACCAATAAAAACAAGCAAAATATTTAAATTTATAAAATTAAAGAGTTTTAATAACTATATTCTTCATGATAAATTGAATTACCTATGATCGATCAGCCTCTTAACGTTGTTGGAATAGATCCATCTTCCTTGAAAAAGTCTGACAAATTAAATATAGTTATTTAAAATCCCATAAACTTCTTACTTAGCAAAGTTTCAGCTAACCTTACTTGAATCCTAACAGCCCATTATGCAATCCATAGGATTATCTGGACGCATGCACTGAACGACTCTATCTTGAAGGTATGGGTCTTTTAATATTCTTTTCTGGCAAGTACATCAATATGGTGGACACTTTTCGAAGTTCTACTTAACTTTTAGATCTGGGAAAGATTATCAAGTAATATTTTATCTTTTAGAGCTTTATAAATTTGTGGATACTCCATGCTCAAAATTTAACTTAATATTTACAAAATTAAAAATGCTACAGCGAGTCAATGACATTCTTTCCTGCATTATTTGAGATAGTTGCTCCCAGAATTAGAAGAAGATTTGATGAAAAGAAGTTTATCAAATATATAAACTTAAAGATTAAATTTAAAGTACTTAATTGTTGTTTTCAATAGCTCAAAAAGGAAGATTTACACATAAGCAATTGATGGTAATGAATTTTTATAATTTAATTAGAAAAATATTTAAAATATTTTAAATTGCGCTTAGGATTTTTAAATTGTCTCATCTATTTTTAATAATTTATAATAAAATTTCTTTTACACTTATATAAATTTTGCCATAAAGGGAATTCTTAGTTAATATTCAAGATATTTATTAACATAAAGAGAAGATTCCTAGCTATTTATTTACAGCTTTAAATTCTTTATTATTTTTTAAAAACGAGTTCTACCTTCATTCAGGGATTTATAGCTATTTCTGAAAGCCCTATAAATTAAGATTAATCTATTTACCAATAAAATTAGTCCTTAGTATTAAAAAACTAAATAATTTAAATGATAAAAAAGATCAATGAGTCTTTAGTCTCAGAAATTCTATTCTAAAACGGAGATTATGGAGTGTAATTATAAACTAAAATTTTATGCTTAAAATATTTTCCTGTAGATATTTAATAATCCCACAAAGAAACAGCAAAAGATTTTTAACTTCCAAATTTGGATGATCTATGGTCATTGAATTTTTTTCATTTTTCTTAAGATTATATGCTTTTATAATTTTATGTTGCCTTTTTATATTTTTACAAAGTGTGGCTATGAAATTTAAT
The DNA here is from genome assembly GCA_027382625.1 of Tetmemena sp. SeJ-2015. Lineage (NCBI taxonomy): Eukaryota > Ciliophora > Spirotrichea > Sporadotrichida > Oxytrichidae > Tetmemena > Tetmemena sp. SeJ-2015. Next base: position 29,863 of record JAJKFJ010022878.1, read on the forward strand.
GAATATAAGTTGAGTAATAATTTAAATGAATGATTGATGTCTTTTACATTAAATTAGAGCCCTACAAGTATTGTAAAAAAAATGCTTATTTTTCAACAGAATTTCATTGAAATGTATTGGAGTGTATGCTATGAATATATGGTGCTCTTGACTTTTTAAAATATATAGAATATCATCTATTTAAAAGATAAATTAACTCGTCAAACAATTAAGTTGATTATTATTGGATACTAAAGAGAATATATTTTAGAAAAGTTAATATAAATTTCATTTATTTGATTGACCGACGATAAAGGGGAAGATGGGAAGCCCCTAGGAACATTTTATGGTTTATATTTAATTCAGTCTGCGAATCCACGACTTCAGAAGACAAAACAGATATTTTGACATACTACATATTAGAGTGGATGATTAAAGTAAGCAAAGATTAATTATCTTAATTCAATAATTTAAAATATATCAACCAATATTACACTGATTTTATCCATTTATCATATTAATTTAATTCTATTAATTTTATATTTGTAAAAGTATACTTATATTTTATAATTGATTAAATTAATTTAAATTAAAATTTATAATTAAGCAAATTAGTTACGCAATTAAGAAATTATAGTCCAGAATAAACAAATAAAAACAAATAGTTTTCAATTTTCTTCTTATTTTTCAAGTAAACCGTAATTTAAATATAATTAACTTTACTCTTAAATTAAGAGTGGTAACTATTTTTTGCCCTTTATATTATGTGTAGGATATAATTAGGTTATCGAGGGGGCAATAGATATTTTAGGGGAAAAAGGGAAGTATAATATTTATTTATGACCTAATCATTATAGAGGCAACTACCAGAGGAATCTGTTTTTTTCCTTAGTTAGACTCCAACCAATCATCCTCAATCCAAAAATTTTCAGGCCTATTTTTATAGCAGAAAATAAAAAGGAAGAAATAATAAGAAGAAAAGTTTGAGAAAAGAAAATTTTATTTTAATTCAAGGTATGGAATCATTAATTAAGGCAGTTATTAATATAAAGAAGTTTAAAAAGATTTCTCATATGCTTCAATTCATACATATTTTTGTTCCGTAACCCACAATATCCTTCCCATATTTTAGGATATGTTTATATCTTCTTCTTTAATGACACTCTCTTCATAAATATAAATATTTCATGAACTCGAATACTAATATCTATGTCGCCCCTGTTCCTAATTTATAAATAAATATATTTGCCACCTGAAAACAAAGCATACGAAATCGATGAGCTCAAGATGAAGACCATTTATATATTAAAATGAATTAGAAGAATAACAATTAATTATTGTTGATTGTTGTGGGAACTAGAGTATTGGGATTCGTTCCTTTCGGTCTTAAACCTTTAGAATAATTTATTTAGGCAACAAACAAATATGAGCTTATATATTTGTAGAGTTTAAGAATCTAGAAAATTAGATGATTGTGATGATTGAGAGTCCTGAACGTTAAATTGATTTCATTTTATTATTTCAGCAGACTTAAGCTGACAAACCTAGCTGAGCAAGACAAGGGATTTGAATGGCACTTAAAGCAACACAGACTACTCAAGAAGTCACAGCACTACATTGGAGATCCCATCGACAGACATATTTTCACAACTAACTTATTAAAATATATCATCTAATTAATCTCACAAAAGATCAAATGTAATTATTTAACGATTACCCATATGGAATCTCAATTAGGAAGTCTGGCCGATTTATTCTCAAATTATTATTCACTTTTTTTATTTGAGCTCTATTGGAATATGACTCTTATCGATGTAATTGATGATAAATAATATCCACATAGCAAATTTAATTTAATGATTGTAAGTTACCAAGCCAAAATAAAGGAAAATAAAAATTAACCGAGTATTATAGAGTACGTTAGCGAATGTTATATGAGCTTGACTAGCTTCTATTTCAAAATGACAGACGGTCGTTGCCTAAGGCTGGATCATAAGAACTCTGAGAATTACAAGTTCTCTCTATTTTAAATTATTATTGTATTCTCACAGGCTTATAAAATAAATCCTGAGGAGTTCAATTCAAGAGAAATTCTAAGAGAAAGGATCTTATTTCATTTTATAATCATGAAGTAAACTAATTTCATTGCGTAGTTTATTAGTTTAAAAATAAAATTAATAAACTTCATTAGGATATAAAAATATTGTAAATGTTTAAGTGAAGCTGTTCGCAAACTTCACCTTTGGAAATTATTTGTTTTAAAATGTGGGTTAAAACAATGGTGCTTTGATAGTAAATAACGACTTTGTGTCTCTTTATGATCTCACCTTAAGAGAGTGGTACAACCACATCTAGTTTGGAGATGACATCATTAGCATGTTCAAAAGTATTTAATATTTTCATGAAGAAGAATATTTGTATTTAGATTTTATATTTCATTAAATTGAAGACTTTCTCATTTTATTAAAATGTATTGTGATAAATTTATAAAAATGCAATTAACTCATTATAAAACTTATTTCTTGGAGTCTATTTTTTGAACTTAATAAAAAAGATTTTAACAAAACCCCTTTGATTAATTATAATTAATTCAAGATAAAGAAGAACAAAGACTGGGGAGGATCTGCTTTCATATTTATTCTGCGAGTGTTTTGCTTAAGAACGGAGAATTATACTGTGGAGTCCTAAATTATGAAGACTTCAAGTAATAAGTACCCTCTAACAAATCAGTTGCCAAGGTAGAACTAAATATTATTCTTGATTGGAAGTTTTTATATAGACGATACGATAATCAGGTACGCAAGCGATATAGAGAACTGTAATATTTACTTCATAATCACTCAGAATGAGACTAGCAAGGCCTTCAATTAGTTATATGATTTATTATTATTAATCAAGCTTAGATATCTATACAGGACTCCACTTCAAAATAATGTAATGACACTCTTCGACTTTAAGGACCAACCGGAAACCAAGAATGAGAACATACAAGTAGTGTTTCTAAATTATTTCTGCAGAAGAGAGGAGACGACTCTATACAAATTATTTATGAGAATAATGATATAACTTATCTATATTCGTGATCTTAGATGGAAAGACCATGAATTGTTTGAGATGGTATAAATGATAAAGATGAGATAAAGTTCACTCTCAAAAAGACAAACATCTCATTTTATTTATTATGTTAAGACGCTGGAGAATATAACGATAGATGGATTCTTGCACTCTGGAACTTGCTAAGGAACTCAAGTATATGACTATCTTTGATGACACATCATTTAGAAATACTTAAATTATATATTAAATATACTAGTATTTTTGAACAAAATATAATCATAAATATATATATGAATATTAAATTCAATAAATAATATAATAGATCATTTTCCAATAAAAATGAAATTCGAAAAAATAATCTGGAAATTTTAATAATGTCTAGAAACTTTAATGAAAGTTATTGATTGATTTTAGTGATTTTGAAATATACCAAATATTTAAATTAATTTTTTTGATTCAATTTTAAAATCTCAAATATAAAGAGAGCAAAATATATTTGAGCAATAACTTTATCTGTGTTTCGAAGATACTACTGCATATTTAAATTTATCTATAATTTAGTGCAAACAAGTTACAGGCGGTCTCAAATGCTTTAGTTTACATAAGATTAGTTTTAACTAAAGATATTTAAGTTTCAGAGACCTAGCAGATTTTGAGAAGTATATTCCACTTGAAATCACCAACTTATTATTTTTACTCAAAGATATATTTATTTAAATTACTGGATATTTACTTCATAATCACTCAGAATGAGACCAGCAAGGCCTTCAATTATTTATATAATTTATTTTATTAATCAAGCTTAGATATCTATACAGGACTCCTCTTCAAAGTAGCGTAATGACTCTGTTCGACTTTAAGGACCAATCGGAAACCAAGAATGAGAACATACAAGTAGTGTTTCTAAATTTAATTCTGCAGAAGAGAGGAGACGACTCTATAGGAATTATTTATGAGAATAGTGATATAACTTATCTATATTCGTGATCTTAGATGGAAAGACCATGAAGTTGTTTGAGATGGTTATAAATGATAAAGATGAGATAAAGTTCACTCTCAAAAAGACAAACACCTAAATATATTTATTATGTTAAGACGCTGGAGAATATAACGATAGATGGATTCTTGCACTCTGGAACTTGCGATAAAGAACTCAAGTACATGACTATCTTTGATGACAAACACATGTATTTTTGGAACTTATATACAAACAGTTTTCCTTCATCTTATTTTAAAATGAACTTCGAAAAAAATAAGCCCATGAAGAAATTCGAAAACGTGAATGCTCTCAGTATGTAAAACTTTAATGAGAACGTTATTGTTTTTATCATAAGTTTTAGTAAATAGTTTAATACAATTATCTAAAATCAGTTTTAGTAAATTGAATTGACTTTTAAAATCTCAAATTATCAAGAGTGAAAAATATATTTAAGCAATAACTTTATCCTGTGTTTCGAAGATACTACTGCATATTTAAATTTATAATGAAATAAGTGCAAACCAAGTTACAGGCGGTCTCAAATGCTTCAGTTTAAATATGAGATTTAGTTTTAACTAAAGACAATTTAAGTTTCAGAGATCTAGCAGATTTTGAGAAGTATATTCCACTTGAAATCACCAACTTATTATTTTTACTCAAAGATATATTTATTTAAGATTGGAGCCTTGGGATAGTTTGAGTACTACAATCTAATCTCTTTTGTATTATTTATTTCTAAAGAACTCTAATTTAATTATTAACAGTCAAAATCATAATCAAATATTTTTTATTAAAAAAACTTAATTATCTTATAAACAAAAAAGTATGCTAATATTATATATTTGTGGATAATTTGAGTTTAATGCTAACGAGAGACTAGGGATTCATATCCGGCTTGAGGCCACCTCAACATCATTCCTCAACTTCATAAAAGTGTAATGAAGCTGATCAACTTCAAGGGGATTGATAATTCTCTTTCTATTTATATACATATAATTGACTACTTTGTATTTTGATAAGTATGTGTGCTATAAAGAGGCGGAAGATAAGTTTATTAAAAACTATACTTTAACAAATTATTTGATGTTTATGGCCCTTGACTTTACTGGAAGTATAACGACTTGGAGTATTCCAACTGGGAAGATAAAGATGAAATTGCAGAATTTGAAGGAGTATTTATTTACGTGCGAAATACATGATAAATGCAGCTTGAACAAGCCAGAGAGTCATTGTTTTGCGTGCCTCATTAGCGTTGTCTACCTCAAGTTTTACGTGCATTCCGACTCTGCTCAGCATTTTCTCTTCTCAAGAATTCATGTCTTCAGTCTCATCTTACCGAGATATCATAGTTGGAGTTACTCTGAATGTAGCTGCTTCTCTCTTGAGCATTCTGATGCCATTTTGCGTTAGTTTCATTAGGAAAGTTAGTAGATTTACTCTGTTCTTGCTCTGGAATTACACTTTACAGTCAGGTTTGTAGAATGGTTTACCCCATTAATAATTGCTAAAATGGAAATGATTAATGAAAACTTAATTTACTTTTCACTCTAGACTCATAAATTAATTAAGAATTAGCAAACTTTAATTAAGACTATTTTTAGATTAATTAAGATTAGTGAAACATTGATTCTTTAGAAGAGAAATTATTTAAGACGAGAATTAAGACAGTTTGCATTAAAACATTAAGTGTTTTAAGAATTCTTAATTAATTTATGAGTCTAGAGTGAAAAGTAAATTAAGTTTTCATTAATCATTTCCATTTTAGCAATTATTAATGGGGTAAACCATTCTACAAACCTGACTGTAAAGTGTAATTCCAGAGCAAGAACAGAGTAAACCTCCTAACTTTCCCAATGAAACTAGCGCAAAATGGCATCAGAATGCTCAAGAGAGAAGCAGCTACATTCAGAGTAACTCCAACTATGATATCTCGGTAAGATGAGACTGAAGACATGAATTCTTGAGAAGAGAAAATGCTGAGCAGAGTCGGAATGCACGTAAAACTTGAGGTAGACAACGCTAATGAGGCACGCAAAACAATGACTCTCTGGCTTGTTCAAGCTGCATTTATCATGTATTTCGCACGTAAATAAATACTCCTTCAAATTCTGCAATTTCATCTTTACTTAGAGTGTTTTAAACTACGATGACAGACCTCGCTGAGTTATATATTTATTTTCACTTTATTTTTAGTATACTGTCTTTACCAAGTACAAATTTGGATGTGTCCTCATCAAATCTAAGAATGAAGTCACAGTTATTTTTAATATTTTACTGACCAGGAGAAACTTTTCGAGCCATCTTAAATAGCAAAGAGCATTCCTAATCAAACTCAAAAGTTATATCCATTAAATATTTTACTCCCTTCTTCATTGACTTATAGTCAAATTAAAATTTAAAAAGAGAGTTTGATTCGAAATTTTTATCAAATTATTTGAGTTTGTTAATTTAGGATTAAATAAATTTGTTTTCAACAAGACCTTTCGAAGGTGGAAGTATATTGAGATCTTAGGAGAAATAATATTCTATTTTAAACTGAAGTAACTTCTCATTTCTATATTTTTGTTATTATAAGTAATTATAATTTCTAAGTGGTTCACCCATCTTTTGAAAAGGAATGGCTGTTCATTAGTGAAGACAAGACAAAGTTCTGTATTTATTTTCATAGATATTTAAAGCTAAAATTTTGAATAGAATTATATAACTTCTCTAAAAACTTGACATTTGGCCATCCCTCTGTAGTGCTGTGGATATGCAATTTAAGATGTGATGATTATAATGGCTCTATTTCCCTTTAATTAAAAGTTCTCTTATTGGGTTGAGGTCAAAATTTGAGAATTAAAAGAGATTAAAATTATGAAGAGGTGAGTTAATTGTAATTTTCGCATTGCCTAATTTAGCTGTAGGATATTGTAATGAAGTTAAACATCTATTTATCGTGGGATATTTTTTTCTCCACATAATTGTTTTATGAAGGTGCCATCTAAGTCATCAATTTGTTTTTTATTTTTCTGCTCCTCAGACTAACAACGATGGCATAAGATTTTGATTAACGTTTTCAAGCAGAAACAGAAATTAGATACTCTGAGTAAGAACTAAAGAGAGTCAATATTTTAAAGTCCTCTTTTAGCTCTTTTGCTTATATAAAATGCATTAATCAGGGCTCTTTATGATCTTGCATGTTTACTCAAATGGTGGTTTCACTTATTAAGCATGAGTAAGATTTAGGGGCTATTTATTCCACTTATAAATTAAGACTTTAATTTATTTACATAAAGTCAAATATGGATTACTTTTTAATAAAAGTTCATTGAGTTAGGGTTGAACTACAGATGCTACTTCTATTAGAGAATTCAAGACCCTGTAAATCCAGACCACTCAAGATGGCAGTTCATCCGTTCCATAACCGACTACCCTGGAAACTTGGAAAATGACGCTCACAGACTGGAATACTTCAGTCCAAACTTCACCAAGTACATCTTTTCATTAAATAATTAAATTATATTGTTGCTTAAATCGTTTATGATGAAAGTCAAGATTAATTTATCCTCAAAGACATCTACTCAGCTACTATCCTAAGACGAATCATTATAAATATCATAATATATTTCATTTTCTGAATCCCCCGTGAACTGATGAGTTGCAAGATCATTAAGGAAGGTGTTTAGGTAATTCGAAAGCCAAAGCAAGTTATGAACAGAGTCAAGTTCTTAGATGAGAAAACACTCTAGATAGTCAGTGAAGACGGAGTTGAAAAACTTATTGATATCCAATCAGATAAGTTCAAAGAACTTAGAAGTATTATTTGAGAAAAAATTATGACCAACATATTTATTTTTCTATATATCGATAAATAGATATAATTTAATGGATAAATTTATTTAATATTTAAACTTTCTTTCAACTTCAGACCCCTATTCAATGAAATATAATAGATATGTTAAAATTGATGAGATAAACGGAGAAGAGCATTTGAATGCTCACTACTACGTTCTGAGGACTAAGAGAGAGGGATACGAAGTTATGCAGAGACTTCAGAGGAAGAAATTTATCAAATATATTTTAAGTACCAGACTTACAAAACAGGCTACTTCCTTCACTAAAATATCTATTTAATTATTTTATAAAATAGGGATCATAGATTTCTTCTAGACCAAATAATTTCAATCGATCAGCACATCTACAATTCAGAACTCTCCTTTACTATTCTCAACTGGGTTGCCATTCAACATATTAATCTAACTTGCTTTAGAATATTTTTCTTTAGTATAGATTGAGCAGATTAGACTAGGCAGACTTCAAGTTTTATTAATAATATATAAAGTAGATGATCTGTAAATAACTCACATCAAGCAACTTATTAAATTTAACTGATCTACAATATACTCCCAGGAGGTACTACAATTAAATCCTCACATTTATAGAAGTGCTTATATTTATTATCGTTTTTAGTTAATCTTGCACAAGCTTTGTGAAAAACCGGATTAACTGGCAAAGATACTCTAAAGAGCTCACCCAGACAATTTAATTAAAAAATTAGTTCAAATTTAAAATATTTAAATCAAGTAAATGAAACCATAGAAATACATTGTCATATTTTATAAAGCGCTAAATTAATTTTGCCCTTTTCTTCCAGATATGACTGGAGAAACTCCTATTCACAATTTATATAAGAATAAATATTGATATACAATTATTATTCACAAGTCTCTTATAAAGAAAGACTTTAAAACCATCGACATGTTTCTCAAGTAAAATTAACTTATAAATTGGGTATATTATATATAACGAGAGTTGTTTACTTAAAACACTACCATTTAGATCACCATTCTAGAAGTATTCAGGATCTTTTATATAATTATGAAAGGAGAGTTAGTTTTAATTTGGATAAGATCTCTATCCAGTCTTTGTAGAATAAAACTTGCCTGGATTCTTAGACTACATTGATTCAAGAATTTCTATTAGTTTTGTAATTTAGTAAACAAATCAAGCCAAGAGTATTGACAAAGGCAGCTTGAAGGATATACTAAAGGCTATATTTTAATATTTTATTTGTTTTGAGGAAGACTATCCAGAGATCTTCTCAATCGACCTTTGGTTTGATCTAATTACAATTCATAATTTGCTTTATTGATCAAGAAAAGCTTTATTCTAAGATTTTGACAGAGAACTAAGCCGAAAACAGAATAAAGTGCAGCATCATAGATTTCTTTGGCATCTACCATTACAACCATCCCCACTTCGGAGAATTCTTCTCAGCCATAGCTAATACTGATAACCCTGAGTACTCAAATAACATTAAATAACTTTGAATTATTTACTTCAACAAGATAGTCATTTAAAAGATCATTACGTTCAATTACTCTATCGTCAAGAATACAATAACTCGTAACTTAACTTTTAAAAGTTAAATATATATTCAAATTGGGAGTTTAGTGATCACTCTGTTCATTCCCTACTTCATTTTCTTGATCTACTATCAGTTTATGATGTCCATTATGATGGTGGAGTAAGAAGAACAGACTTATCAAAACATGGTCAACCCCTCTATCGCTATCATCCTTGCATTTGCAACCTATTTCTAAAGATAATTTATTCACCTATTTATTTTTTCATAGTCTTTGAAATCAGGCAATTTACTCAAAAAGGATTTATATTTTAATAAGGAATAGCTTATCTCAAAGACTTCTGGAACTAAATTATATAGATTTATTATTTTAATTTCTTTATTAAATTTGTGTTTACTTCGACTTCCTTCCCCCACTTGGAATCTTTTAATTATTATACTTTATAAACTATAATCTATGTTTTCAGCATATTGATCATCTTAAGCAGAAATGGGATTGAAATCAACCAAGAGCTTTAAATAATATAGAGCTTCAGCGTGCAATCAACTCTATCATCACTTATTTTAATAAAAATAATTTGTTTAAAGAAGTTTATTGCTTACAATAATTGAGCTTATTAATTTATATTTTAAACTTTCTTTATGTGGTTTAAGCTGCTTTACTTTTTGAGAATCTTTACTTCAACTGGCTAAACATAATAAACAAGCTATTGCATTTTCATGAATATAGAATTAATGGTTTACTTGATTGGGATGCTGTTTGAAGTTATAAAAGACATGCGCCATTTCTTCTTGGTGCTGCTGGTTACTATAATTACCTTCGGTAGTTCATTTTAATTATGTTTCATTCCTGGCCATATAAAATAAATATCAGTTGGAAACGAAGATGAAGCCTAATTCACCACTGGAAATGTAGACGCAGCAATCTTAAATAATATTCTATAATCTTCACTTACAGAATGGTGCTGGGTGACTTTGACACTACTGCGTTCGGAGATGTGGCAGTTCCCCTTGTTTGGATTCTGTTCTTGCTCTGCACAATCTTTGAAATGATCGTCATGCTCAACCTCCTCATTCAATGTCTATATATTTCGTTTTATTCTTTAGAGTTTAACTTTTGTAATTGCTATTATCTCAGAAACCTTTGCAAGAGTCACAGGCCTGGCTGATTAAAAGATCTAATAAGTTTTATATTTAAATTTATCTACCAGGAGATGGCTAGTTTGATTGCTGAAAATGCTTTCTTAGTCACCAATAGACACAAAAAGAGCTACGCAGAAGAAAACAAGTAAATACTCAAAGAAATGCTATAATTCCTATAAGTAATTAGTTTGAGTTTACTTGATGATGATAGAAGACCTGGAGGCAGTGCAGTTGATAAGCGAGCAAAATCAGATCACTCTTATTCAAAAGGAGTTCAATAAATATAAATAATTAGTTACGTGACCAAAAGAAAGACATCAACAAGCAGCTTGCTGAAATTTTAGCAGCTGTTAACAAAATTAAAATTCCTGAAATACCTGCTAAAGAGCCAGAAAAGCCTGCAGCATGAGTTATTGATCCCTCATGACTTTGAAAAATTTATTCCTATAGTAAATCGTAATTATTTAACTTCAATGCATCTCACTTATGAAGAGGTGAAATTCGAAATTTATTAAATAATCCTTTATCATTTTTACTCTTGATATACTACTTTAGTGCTTCCTTATTTAGGTAGTATATGATTAGTGAATCAGCAATTTAAAATACAGATTCTTATCTATAAAGAGACTTACCCTTATCGAAATATATTTTTAATTCACATTTGCACAGCATTCAACCACAATTATACTGTTTGATTAGTGCTTTCAAAAATTAACTAGAAAAATTTTTTGTGCTTCTGACTTAAAAATCTGTGCCTAAATGTTTTCTATAAAAATGCTAAATTATTTTCGTGTTTAGACTTACACTTATCTTAGTGTCTTTTCCTTTTCTTTATGTAAATTTTATGAAAGATTGAGTTGAATTTTTTAAAGTCCAAGGATATATTTAATGGCTTCTCTGGGCTTTCAAATTATGTCCTAAAAAATCATGATTAATTAATTTTAAGCGGATAAATAATTTTGATAATAATTTGTAGAGAATAAAGGTTTACTTTCTTTAGCTTTCTTCATTCGTTTTTGAGAAGTTAGGTAAATCTGATCCCTCAGCTGATAGAGTTTATCTTTTCAACCATGTTTTCCAATTTCAATAAATGAAATCATAGATTAAATTGTAAATCAAATAGCTGTTGTCACTTCTCTAAATAAAGTTTTGTTTAAAGAAATAACAACCATTTATCAATCATATTCAACACATATTTTTGTGGAATTTGATATTTTGAATGAAGGAAATAAATGTAGTCTGACTTATATGGAACAACCATCGATTGCGAGGTAAGTTGTAATTTAACTGAGATGCTAAGAAGTGAAATACTCATGCAATAACAACTTAAATTCTCAATATTTTATTCATCTCATGATAAAAAATTGCTCATTTGATCTTTAAACTCACGATTCACTTCACTTATTTCACTTTAATATAAGCTCTTTTATTTTTAAATTATTTTTAAAAAATTCGCATCTTTAATTATGAGAGTTAAAATTAATTTAGAATAAATTAAATAGATAAATATCTGCCAAATTTTTACATTATATTTTAAAATTTTAATTAAATTAAACTTTAAAAAATAAGTTTAAATAATTATTTTTAATGTATTTTAATTATAAAGTATTTATAATTATTTGATGAATTTTAAAAAGTTCATTATTTAAATTAGAAATAATTAAATGAAATATTTTAAAGTATACTTTCTTCTCATATTTGTTGTAATATTTTATCTCGCTTTTACGCATATTATTAATCTCTCCAGTTATTTGTTCTGTTTTGTTCATTTTTTCCTCTTCTAGTCTTTGATCTTAAATTATAATACTTATAATAGATTAAAATAACAATCATTAAAAAAAATAGGTCTGCGAATCCCTGAAATTGACTCTATACTCATCTAGATACTTAATCATTTACTATAAATTTAATTAGAAGATTTGTAATAAGAAATCATTCGATTAGATTTTGTTTCTCCGGGATGTGCAGCTTCAAACTTGGCGAAGAATTCTTCCACAAATTTCAGCAGTCCTTGATAAAACAACTATTAAAAGATATTTTTTCTCTTAATAGTTAGTATTTTTATTAAGTTGAAAGAATTGGATTCTTTATTCTTAAAATATCATTCATACAAGTTACTACTTAACTTTTCACAGTAAATCTAAGAAATTTCAAATTATTTTAGTGTAAAGAATTCTAAAATATTCAGGATTCAAATTAAATTTCAAATAAAAAAAAAAAATCTCAAAAGAATTTATAGCAAACTTTATAAACAACCTAACCTTTTGCTTTTCCTTGCTAGCGAAAGAGCTTCTATAAATATCAAATTTGCCCATTTAAGCTATGTAAGTTGTTCCATCACCCCTTGAAGCTTGCTTCCTATAAATAAAACATTAATTTTAAAGATAAAAATCATATTTATTTGGTAGGTGTGTAGATAGTAGATATTTATAAATTCAGACAATATAAAAACTCATATAAGAGTTAAAGCACTTACGTTGTATGAGTGAGTTTCAGCTGCTTTGAATACGGCTTTGAATTCCATAGCTCAAGAAGTGTATTACAAAAATATTTTTATATATTTTATAAGTGTGGTCCTTGGATGCTGCTCAATCTTTGTGTAAAGTCCATATACTTATTTTATTAGAAATAGATAGTGATCATAATATTTCATACTTATATGTAAGGCTCTATCATTCCAAAAAACTATATTTAATCTTTTCAAAAAATATAATCAGTAGGGCGCCTTAAAATAAGAGACACATAAAACACTTACATTCTAATAGTAAGTAAAATCATATTATTTAAACTACACTTTTTAACTCTTTTTCTAGTCTAGTTTTTGTTAACTAGGATATGTAAGAAATTATTATGATTTCTCAAACCCTTAATAAATGTGATTTATTATACCTAATATTTAATTTAATCTCAATATATAAATTAAAATATTTTCAAAAAGAACTTGAGATGTGCGTTCTAGAGACCCCGAGTCAATGAAAACTGCTCCTATCAAACTCTCAAAAATATCTGCAAAGATCTTCAAGTTATGTTCATACAACTCATTGATGTTTAATTTACTAATTCTATTCATTTGTAAATGCTTATCTATAATAATAATTATTAATTAATGTTCAGCAAGCTTTTCTCAAAAAATTAAATCAACCACAAAGTTCGCAAATGTGTCTTGTTAAAGATGAAGTCTAAATTAATCTCCGATTTGTTTAAAATTATAAATAGCGCCTTTACAAATTTTCAGTTAATTATAAATTTTCCTTTCTGAATGCCGCACTTAATAAAGTCTTGAAAATTTAAAAACAACTGGTCAAATATACGATTTATATTATTAGGATGCAAACAGAAAGATTACGGTGAGCAAGCATAACTTGTTTTGTAAAAGATTTTCACGCTAAACACCGTTTGATCACTCTCGAAAATGATAGCCTAATTGAAAGAGAAATTATACCCTTAATTTTTATTATATTTAGAGTAGATAAAATTATACAAAGTTTTTTGGTTATTTTGATTTTCAATTAAATTTTTTTATATTTTGGCTGTGCACCTCTTTATTTTTGCATTTAAAATTCTTATTACAGTGATGAGAGCTTTTCCTGTTTTAAAATCTGCTCCAGTCTCTTTAGATTTGTCCATTCTAGGAATTTGGGAGCTATTTAATTTGAATAAAGTATTTGCGTTCTTTAAAAATAAAGTAAGACTAAAATTGTGTATGAAATTAATTATTTGTTTAATAGTAGTATTATTTCTACCCTTAATTCGGCATTGTTTTGACGATTAAATGATGAAGCTGAGTATAATTCGAGAGTAAATCCAAGTTTACTTACTCAATGAAAGATGCTAATTATTTAGTTGATATCACAAAATAAAACATCTATAATTATAAAATAATAAAGAAGGGACACCAAAATAATGATTTAAGGTATTATTTAAAGTAAAAAATAGAGTTTATGAAAATAGAGTTAGTAAATCCATTAGAATAAGAGTGATTATCTCTTTAAACTCTGGGTATTAACAGAAAATATGGATGAAATTCTCTAAACAGTAAGCCAGAAGAAAAAATTTTTAGTGAACCTAGTAGCTCTAGAGAATCATTTCATAATAGGATTAAAAATAAAATAATTTTGTCGCCGAGGCATTCAGTAGGGAGTGCTCTCTTAAAAACTAGTTCTAAGTTTTTTCTAGGGTCACGAGGGCAAGAATGACCCATAAATGAGGCTACTAAATCATTTTAAATACTTTAAATATATTTATTTTTTACTTCTATTAGCAAAAGTTATTTTTAAAGTTTTTATTTATTTACTGTAATAAATTAAATATTGTTGATAAGGCTTAGAAAAAGGGTAAAATAATTTGTATTGAAAGTCTTAGTTAGTCTTTGAGGTAACATCATGGACATAGCTTTTAATATCTTGATCAAATTATTGTTGATTTTTATTGTATTGGATGCATTCGTGGAGTCCTGACTCTATTGTTACTACGCTTAGTAGAACGTTATTTACAATAGCAGTCTTTAATTGATGCAACTACTTGGGTTTAAACTCCTTTTGTGTTCCTTCTTCCTCAGTTTTAAACATATTTATATTATTTGGCTTGATTTAAAATATTAAATACTCCAAAAAAGGATAGAGTGCCATTTTTGGCTTCAAATTGTTTAAGTAATTAGACTTTTCTAATTTATTGATTCATATTTTTAGTGAGGAGATTTAGAAATATCAAAACCATTATAATTTATATAAATTGTACTACTTGTTAAATTATTTAGGGCTGAAAGATACAAATTCTTATAATCAATCATAAAACTATATAAAATTAATGTTTTGGAAAAGAAATAATGCACGATCATGAAGTTAAGGATAGAGTCTCCTAAGAATTTAAATTACAAATTCAAGATAAATTAAATTAATTCTAGCCTTTCGTAATTGATGCCATCTGAACTAAGGTTGCCCTATTAGGTCTTAGCGAAAAAAGATTTGTGAGTCAAAGCGCTAAAAAGGAGTGACTTGTTCTCGAATTATATAGATAATTGCAAATAATTAAGAATTTGTACCCCAAGATAAATAAATGATTTCTTCTGCCTTACCGATTTGAGGAGATTTATTATCAACCTTAATTCTCAAATTCAGACTCATTCGGATTTTCTATATTCAATATAGGATGAATATGATTGGTTGATCGTGGCTAATTAAGATAGAGTTCAATGGAGAAATGATATATATAAATATTAAATACTTGATAGTTTTAAAGCATTATTTTTTAAAATTTAATGGGGTAGCCAGCACAGAGTAGATTTGCTTGCGCTTACTTTTGTATCACTTTGAACTTGACAGCGAAGATGAGCCTCTGTTGGTCCTCAGAGGCCACTTTCAAGTTTTTTAGATTGAGCTAGTTGTTGTTTTTGATGTGGTTGTAGTAGTTGTAGTAGGCATTTAAATTAATTAAACTTCAAAATTAAAGCTTAATATATTATTAACCAACAAGCAGGCAGATCTAATATATTTCTAATAAAAACAAACTACGATCAACCATTCATATTCATCCAATAAATATAAACCATTTATGAAATTAAAGCCATTCAAGATTTATTAAATAATTAATATAAAGTATTAAATTACTTTATTTTTGTTACAAATTAATTATATAAGTTAATGCAATTATCGTTTTATATATTAATTCTTTAAGAGATTATTTTATTTTTTTTTAATGAATTAGAATGAGCAATAAGTTGTCATTAATATAGAATATATTATTCATACAATATAAATAAATAAAAATAAAATACAAAACTTTAAATAAATAATCTGCTCAATTTAATTAGAAATCGCTCTAGTTTTGTTTCAAAATAAGGGCTTATCCAATAAAAACCTTATTCTTTATTAAATTGCCAAGACAAAAGAAAATTTTTAATTTATTTAAAAAAAAGAAAATAAATCCTTTTTTTTTAAAAAATATAAATTATCAAATTGTCTTTTAGCTAAAAATTCTGTCTTTGTTAACTAGAATTTCCAAGTTTTCAGAATTGATCTTGATCAGTTTCTAAATATATTTTATAACAAGATCTGTAAAATAAGCATTTAAATTAGTAAAGATAAAGAAGTTTTTAGCATTAAATTTTTTGTTGTCTTCATATTGAGCAAATCCATTTTTCAGCATTAATTAAAAATTATTAGAAAATAAGCAGACGGCCAAACTTATTGGAAATAAATTGATGGGCGATTTCAATGCCGCATTTATAAGCAACTGCACCCACAACCGACTCTACTGAGTCCGCAAGTCGCTTTGCTTAGATGTGTTTGAAGTTCTGAGATGGGTCTTTTCTCTGGTACTTATAATTATTCAGATCTTTTTCTAACTTTAGCAATGCCGTAAAATTTAAAATAAAGCCTTCTTTAAGAAAATAAGTTTGAGAGAGTCTTCTGATATATAGCAAGGGCCTATCTGCTTTTTTTAGTTGTTTTAAATCACATTCATGGTATTTCCTTGTGCAAAAATCCACTCTAACTTAAAATATCATTTAAATCTCTCTTCAAATGTATTAAAAATATAGGGAGCTTCTATTAAATGTATAAATAATGAGAGAGATAAATTATTGATGATTAAATTAATTATAAACTTTGCTTCATAATATAATTGCGTTTATTAACTATGCTAAAATCCCCAAATGATGAGATATGATTGTATTATTAAATTTATAAAATAAACTTATGTTTGTATTATTTACCTCGTTTAAACTTTTATAATAGTCTTCTTTTAAAATAGCAGCAACTCAATACTTTTCTTTATCATCTCAATAAAAGCTTGGGGGGGGACGGAAGTGCACCTCCCCCCCTTTTTATGGTCAAAATCGCCCAAAAATCGTCCATATAGGCCGAAATCAGCCAAAAATGCCAAAAAATTAAGAGTTTTGACTTCAAATTTCCTTGAGGGCAAATTTCATGATTTCAAATTTTTTAAAAATTCAATAAATATGTTTCAAGTAAATTTACCATTAAAATAATAGTTTTAAAATAATATAGGGAAAATTTAGGCAGATACTTGATCAGTACCAGCAAGATCTACAATATTCGCCACAGATAGAGGCTAAAAGTTAAATTAGCCCTCAGTATTTATAAATATTGCAGTTATTTGACGTCCTCCAAACATAGAGAAATCTTTCCTCGAATTTATTTACTTAAGAAGAATATGGCAAGTTAAGTTCAAAGTCAAGATAATTTCATCTATCTCAGTATTTGCTTTCTTACACTGAATTAAACAAAGAGAAGGTCTTCTAATTCTATTTTATAAAAGATAGCATGCTTTATTTACGATTTTGATAATAGTATTTAAACTTCTTGGAAATTAATAGCAGAATTACTCCCACCTATTTTTTATCATCATTTCTTAGGCTAACTATTTTGAAGGAGAATATATAGTAGTTAAAATGTGACTCAGTCATTAAAGGAGATGGGGTCACAAAAACATGAAAGTATTCATCAAAATTAGACTTAAAAACAAAAAAATAGAACATTTTTGAAAAAAATTGAAATCCTGAAATTTGACCCTCAAGGAAATTTTGAAGGTCAAAAACTCTTAATTTTTTGGCATTTTTGGTCCATTTCGGCCTATATGGACGATTTTCGGGCGATTTTGACCATAAAAAGGGGGGGAGGTGCACTTCCGTCCCCCCCCCCCAAAAGCTTTTTAATTATTCAATTATAGAATATTTGTATTTAAAAGCATTTATAGCCATTAAATTATAATTTAAGTTATGGAAAGACATTATATTAAGTTTTTTTAAATATTATTTTTTATGGATTCATCTTCTTAAATAAGCTTAATTTAAATTAAAAAAATATCTATATTATATTTAGATTTATAATACATTTTAAAACTAACAGTCTGTCACTCATGACTAAAAGTTCTTAGTCCTCACCAATTATTTGATTTGAGATCTGAGAGGGATTATCTTTATCAATAAAGATGTTTTGCTTTAGGTTTTAAAGTTAGGATACTATTGTTTGAGATTGTGGGTACATTTTATACAATAGAGGTCTCAGTTCTTTGTTTTTGAGAATAAGCTTTAATAAGTGGATGTATCTTGAAGAATAACCCTTTAAAAAGAAAAATTTATTATTAAACTTTAAATCTATTTTAAATTAAATTATCGTTTTTTTTTTTATTAAAATATTTTTTTTTTTTCCATGATTTTTATTAAAAATATTTTTAATTTTTTTTTTATTAAGAAAAATTTTAATAAAAATTAAATTTTTTTAAAAATAAATTTAAAAATTAATTTTTTTCAAATTGTTTTTTAATATGATTAATTTATAAAACCTAAAAAAGTAAGTAATAAATATCTGCGAAAAATGAATTGCCTTTTTTTTAGTTTTTAGTTTATTTAGTTTTCTAGAATTAATATTTTTCCCCTGTAAAAATAAACCCTAAATGTAACTTTAGCTCTTCTAAAAATTTAAATTTTAAAAAGGGGATAAATATTTTTTCTCTTTTGCTTTTTGTTGAGGATTATATCTCTTAAATTTGGAAAGCAAAGATTCTAAGGGAAATAATATTAAAAAATGATTTATATTGGCAGCGACTTAAAATATGAATGATTTAAATTTTTTCTTTATTTGACCCTAAAAAGACATGTTAGAAACGCTTTTTTCCCTCAGAAGGTCAAGCTGACTTCTTTTAAATTCGTGTTTTCGGTTGGGAAATTTCTCCAATTCACAAAAAAGTTAAACACACTGTCCCATAAAATTCAAATCTCTCTAAATCATAAATATTTAAAATTTTAAAAAATTTAAACATTTTTTCCCCTGCGGGGTGCGGGAGTTGAGCCTAAAATATTAAAGGGGGAATATCAAGGAAATATGCTAGAGTAAAAATAAATATAAATTTGTCGTATTTGTCCTGAAAAATCCCTTTAGGGGTTTCCGCTTTAGATTGGACTGTTTTTGTAAACTCTACCTCTAAATGATCTTCAGTATTATCAGGAATTATTTGATATTTAAAAAATAAATTTTTTTTTATTAAATTTGTCTTTCTAATCTTTTTAAGTTTTTCTAATAAATTTTTGCTTGATTTTTTTGTAGACCTTGATTGCTGAAATTTAAGCATTATGTCTTGGTGAAACAAAAAAAACAAATTTTTAAACATCTTTTAGAATCGCAAGCGATATAAAAACATTAAGTTGATGCAGGAAAGTTACTTTTTAAATAATATCCTTCGTTGGGAAAATTATATGACTAAAAATGAATTGTCTTCAAAACATTAAATTTTTATAAATATTTCTTAATTATATTAAATCTAAATCTATAAACGATTGAAGTGCTTGAGAAAAATGTGATATAAACCTTTAAACCACTTTAGTCATAAAAATAAACTGGGGGACTATGCCGTTTAAAAAAGGAAAGAAATGTATAAATGAATGGAGAAAGTGAGGGATTGTTCTGGCAAATCGAATAAAGTTGTAATCCTATCTTTATGAAAAATAGAAACAATAAGCCAGTATTATTTTATGATCATTTTCAGATGCGAATTAGGGTCTCTTCTTTTCAATTTATAATAGAAGCTCATCTATTAGCTGTTTTTCATTTTTTTCGCTTTCTTCTAATAAATTAAATAATTTATACTACAACCTATATTTAGTTATTGGCTTAATTAGGCTTTAAATTTATTTTTTAGGTTCCAAAATCTATTAAATCTGTCTATTTACTGCACTAAAAACAAGTAATTTTAATTTATTGTTATCACTTGAGGAAGTATTAGTTTTTACTTCTATCCAAAAGAATTCCATTTTAAATTAGTTATTAGTCTCAAATATAAAACACATAGTTAAATAAAATTATATAGTCTGGCATACTAAAACATTCTTTGAAGCCATCTTTATTTTGAATCAAATTATGATGAGATTGATTAGCCTGTTAATTTTAATTTTTAATAATCCCTTTAAACTTTGATATATCTTAAAGTTTTAACTCATTAAACCCAAAAATCGTTAGCAATACATATATGAATTAAAAGTTATTGATATATTTTTACTTAAAGAATTTCAATCTTGGCAATTTTAACTTTACACATAAATATAGTATCTAGAAGTTTAATTTGATATATATCCCATACCACACAAATCATACAGCTTTAATAGATTTTTATTGTTAAGAGAACCAAAACTACTGATTTAATACATTTTTTATCTATATTTTCTTTGTATAATTATTCAACTCTCTCTTATTCCTTATTATAACAACTATGAATTATTTCATAATTTATTGTTTTGAAATTTGCAGAGAATTTTTATTTAATATTGCATTAAGGTAATATAATATCTGTAAGTGAGAAGATAATTAGCAATACATAAAAAATATTTTATATAAACTTCAGATGAAATTATTTTAAGAGTTTATTAGACCTAACTACAAACTAAGAAGATTTATAATATCCACTCCCTACAGTAAAACTTATCAGAAATAGTTTTATCAAGTAATTATTTCTAGGAGATATAAGGATAATAAGTAATGAATTAGTTACAATAAATTTTTCCATATTTTTTATTTTAAAGAGATTTGATTCCATATGGAATCTGTTACTTTTTGAGAGTATTGATAAGAGTAGGCAGACTGAGAAGAGTTACAAACTAGCATGTTAAAATAAATATTGGGTATCCAGTTTAAGGGTTTGTCTCCTAAATCCTTCACACCTTTTTGTATTTTAAAAGTGGTATCCAAGGCATCAGGAGGCTATTCTGTTGTTGAGAACATAAACTTAAGCATTTCTAAGTTTATGAAGAAAATTTAAAATATGAAGTCACGTGTGTCTATTAAGTATAAAAATAAAGATGAGACAATATTTAATTGAGTGTCTTTTAAGAGCTTGAAATTAATATTAACTTTTTCTTGATTGTTTCTACTGCAATACTTTAATTAAAAATTATCTTCAAAGGAAGGATAGGACTTTAAGCTTAATTATCTGGTAGGGTGAAACTGGTTTGCTTTCCAAAAACTGATGGGTTTTAATTGCATTTATTTTTTTTGAATAAAATAAATACATATTTAAACCCCTATTTTTCAATAGAAGGGGGGCCTTTTTTAAAATTATCTTTTTTTTCCCGGGTTTTAATTTTAAATTTTTAAAATTTTGAGATGGCTTTTTTTGACCTTCAAAAAAAGGGCAAATTTTTGAATCTTTTAAATAATTTTCCAAAAAAAAGGGTCAAAGTTGTGCATTTATATTTAAGATTATGTATTTGAGCATTACAGATAAAGTAGAAAACGAAATTGTGGAACATAATACTCAATTCAGATTTTGTTTTTTATATAAAATATTTTCCACGGGGGGGGAGTTAAAGAGAAAAAGTAAAAGGGTAAAAATTTTTTTTGGGGAAAATACCCCCAAAGGAGATCATTGCCAATATTGAAAAGAAAAGTAAATGAGGATTTTTTTTAATTATTAAATAGGAAAAGATTTGGTTAAGATTATTAAATTATAAGACCCCATGGTTAATCACTGATCTCTACAGTGAAATCCAATTAAGCATGAGGGTTTTAATTATATCTCTAAATTATATATTAAGCTCTAAATATATTCCTAATCTCATCTCTAATCAAATTGAAAGTTAATACCTGTGCGGTTGTTTAATTCAAAGACCGAAAATGGAGAACACGGCTACAGCGAGGATCAAGAGAGTATGACCCAGACAGAGAAATAACTACTAGACGGAGATTCAAGCCACACCAATGGGACTGCGTACCGCAAGCACACGTTTAGCCGAGGCCTTCAGGCCCAGGTACAGATCGAGTTGGTCATGGGGGAACTGAGAGCATGGAACACCATAATGGCGGACAAGTTCAGAGAGTGGAAGGTCATCTTCCAAAAGATACTAGTGGAGATGTAAAGAACCACTTCAGAGAGAGATGCACTACGCAAGTGTGTAGATGGGCCAGAGAGCCGATGAGAGTGGGGCTCTCCACAAGGTGGAGAAAGGACTGAGAAGGTTCGCGAGGAGGACAGAAAGGCTATTGGCACTGAAGGAGAAGATGGCGGGAACCGCCGAGCACGGGGCTGGGGAGCAATTTCAGCAGCATTTTTTCCCCAAAACCCCCAGAGTGATAAGTTGGAGAAGGGTAGAAACTATAATCAAATCGAAAGTTAATACCTGTGCTAGAACACCTCATCAATCAAGAAAACTATCACTCAACGCCACAAGCCAAGAAATGCTGAGACACTAGTGAATCTCATCAAGAGTGAAAACGGCAGTGCCTAGAGCAAATTGTCGGGCGCCGCAAGTGAAAGGCGGGAAAGAGCTCGCAGGCTGAAGCAGTATGAGGACAGGTTCAGGGATAGATGGTTCACTCTACAAAAGGAATACGAAGAGTAGAAGGCCAGCACAGTGGCACCGGCAACGATGCAAGAAGGAGTGATAGTGATGGAAGTAAAGGGCACGAGTGCCTAGCACACTATTCACACCGAAGGAGTTTAAGACTCGCATGCCACGGGAAGAAGAGGATCCCAGAGGGAGACGGAAGGTGGGCAGTCACAGATAGTCACCATCTAGGAAAGTGGAAAGCCGTACAGGGACACTGAATCGGCGGCGAAGAGGAGGACAGGGTTCATTCACGCACAACTGCAATCCATGGCGAGAGAACGGAGTCAGTGACGAAGATGGCAATGGCCAAGGAGCCAGCGATGGAGAAGAGTGGGGACAAGGACATCCTGGAAAAGGAAGAGCAGAAGAATGGAATGAGTGAGCCAAGAGGCAAGTTTGCATTCTCAACGAAGAATATGGGGATGACAATTCCGCTAAGGACAAATCAACAAACCAACACCCCCAGCACGAGGGCCACGGAAGGTGGACTAACAGCCACGCATACCACCCACGCTAAGAAGAAGGAGACAGTACACCCAGCAAGGGAAGTAACCAAAGCGGTCAGGAGATCGAAGATCTCTGGCAAGATGTCCAGATAGCTGGCCACCAAGTACATGGAGAACCACGACGCCTACGGTTCGGATTACTTCTTTGAGCTAGAGGAGGTAGAGCAGAAGATCAGAGATGACCCAAACTACGTGGACTGGAGAAACCAGTCAGAGGAAGAAGCTGAGGAGATCAGTGAGATTCATGGATACGGGGGATAGAAGCCACCGGAAGGCTACACTGATGAAGAGCTGGATGAGAGTCTGAAGAGGTTCCAGGAAGAGGAGAGGTACAAGAGGTGGAAGGCAGAACAGCTGCAGGCAGCGCAGATGGAGGAGGAGAAGCACCTCACCAAGAGCGTGTTCAGACTGGACGATGAAGAGAAGTGGCTTCGCCAGGATGGGAGGAGACCATATCATCACCAGCAACAGTAGAACCACTACTACCACCAGCAACAGTATCAGCACCGCAATTACCAAGATGACCACGCCCAGGACATGGGGCACACTGCGCAGCAGACAACAGGAAAGGGCAGGAAGCCTGATTCCTACTAGAGAGCGACCGCTTGGACGCCACCCAGAGGAGTAGATCAGAGTAAGCAAGCACCAGTTTGCCTATCGGCCAGGGAGACAGAGTAGAGACAGAGTAGAGACCCCTTTCAACAGAACTATAAACCGAAGGTCGCATCGCGCCACAACGACTACAACTGAAGGAGGAGTAGAAGGAGCACCAGAGGTACTTATGAGAGACGAACCATGAGCGAGGAAGATAGCACGAACTGACACAGCACAACTGTAAGCGAGGACGATAAGGACACTGAGGATGCAGCCAGGCTGTTACCACTGCACACTGTATATACCATGCGAAAAAGTGCCAATAGCTTCGAACTTGTATTTGTCTTATTCGACTATTAAATCTGAAATCTAATTTCATCTCTAATTAAGAATTGGGTTTTCATCTTATTCTTACAAAGAACGATTCACTTTACTTATTTCTCTTTATCTCTCCCATCTAAAATTTTAATGTTCTTATTAAAATATTGAAATTTAGGCTCAAGTAGGTAGGTAGAAATGCCAAAATTTTTTAATTTATTAGTTTAATGCACAGATTTTCAAATCAGATTTTTATAGTACAAAATTGACTTTATTCTCAAAGACATAGGTTTTTTCGCAAAGTATTTACTCGCTAATCAAAACGTATTTTGTTTGATAAACATAGTAGTTGTATTAGACAGTTATGGAAAATCCTTTATTATTATATTTATGAAAACCGATAAGGGGTGACACTCTGCTAAGAAGTAATTCAGTAGAATTATTATAATCCTAATCTTTCTTTTCAAATAAAACTAATAAATTTAAACTCATCTAAAAATAAAAAATACCTAAAAATTAAAAGCCACTTTATAAAATCATTGTAAAACAATGGTGATTTACTAAGAGAGTTATAGTATGATAATGCCAAAGTTATAGAAAAATTCTTATTATTTAAGTTAAATAATCATAATTTTATGAAAAGTTACAATTTATTATACACAACTTAAATCTTCATTTTCTTAACATTAATTATGAATTTAGTTTTTTGTGCCATCATTTTTTCCCGAATCTTAAGAAAAGTTTTATTAAGCTTTTAACTTACTCTTCTCAAATTAAGTTTATCAGCCCCATGAATATGTTTCTTTTGATAAGGTCTAAAACTTACATAATTATAAATTTTAATAAAACTAGTTTAAAGAAAACTTTTTGTTTCTATATTAAGAGTTCCCTAAAAAAAATTGTCACCTCAATGCTTATATAAAATCAAAATTTTTAAAAACTTATAACTATAAAATGAAGTTTTTAATTTAGGTGGTTGGAGTGGACTTGATGATCAGCTAGTAACAGTAGTGGATTTGATTAAATTAATCCTTAGTTCCATTAATTACAAATTATTTAAAATTCATAAATTAACGATTTATCTGATATCATGTCTAGGTACTCTCAATTAAGAATCATACCTAAAAGTATATCATAAAGTGCACTCAACAACCTTAATCACAGAATTCATTGGTAGCAAGAGGGCACCTAAATTCTATCGCATCAGCGCAAAATATAAATTTGAATTATAGGCGGAGATAGGCCACAGTCTTCTATTACAATTACCAATTAAATCTCATAGCTAAAATAATTCATTACTGGGGGGAGGATATATTTAAATCAGGCTTATTTAGTATTAATCACTTTTTAACAACCTTCTCTTTTCCATTAAATTCTTATCTATAACTCGTTCTCTTTAAGAATATTTAAGAATAGAGCGTTCTTTTTAAGTTAATTAATAAGATATAGATTAATAATACATTAATTCTTTTTAAGCTGCTTCTTATCTTGGTAAAACTCGAGCTCAAAATTTATTAAGTTAAAATATTTATATACATTTGTAAATGTGCTAAATTTATGTCAGGTTTCAAATTTGGCTGTAGGATTCCAAAGAATTGTTTAGTGTTCCTAAAAGGGTATCTGTCAAAAGATGTTTTAGGAACTAGTGCTAAGATAGCAAAATCTTTTACCTCTTGCTGAAGTGAAGAGAGTTAATTGTTCTGTAAACCTTGGGAGGGATTAGAAGATTGAAAGGGCTGAAGCTGGGAAATGCAAAAAGAGTGATAATAAATTATAAGAACAAAATTTGGCAGGAAAATAAATGATCAATAATTTTTAATATTTTAAAATATGATTCTGTTTAATATTGTTGTTGATATAAATTAGTTAATTCTATTCTAATAAAAATCATTTTTGTAATTAAATATGTCAAATTTTATATTCATCGTCTTCAACATCTTCCATCGATTGATTTTAGCTCTTTGAGCGTTTATGCTTGGATTCCTCTTGATCAGCTCTGTTAGATTAATTAAGGAATCAGTCTCTAGGAAACATATAGGATTGATAGTCTGTCTTGATTAGCTGTTTATGTTCTTTCTATATTTGCTCAAGCTCTTTCCTTTCTCTTAAAGTCTCCTACTTTTTCTCTTTCTTAGATTTAACCTCCTCTTATTTCATAATTAACTAGTTAATATCTTATTTAGTATGTTCATAAAGTAATGTATTTTAATCCAAATTTATTACAAAAGTTAGAAAAAACGTTAATTATCTCATTCATAAGTTACTATTTTAATCTAAAATAAATTTTGATTTTACGAAAAATTATTTTGATTTAAAATTATTCAATATAGTTTAATATTCTAATTTGTTTTAATTTTACCTTTGTATTTAAAATTTTAACAAAAAATAAATTCAAATCGAAGTCAAGCATTATCACATTTTAAAGTGAGCTTCATGAACAGTAATGAGTTAATAGGTAAAATAAAGTCATAAAATTAGTTCTTGCGATATTCTTCATTGAGTTTGAATTACAAAATATATTTGTAACAGAGAGGGAAAGAATTTATATCATTGTCAAGAGAGTAAGTTACATTTTACAAATAAATATAAAAACTATTGCTTTCTCATTTAAAAGTAAAAAGAAAATAATATGTTTAGTCCATAGTAAAAGCCGGCTTATTAGCTTTCTTTTAAAGACTTAAAATAAATTAGGGAAATGAAAATTCAACTAAAAAGATAACATTTATCACCAATTTATAAAGTTTATTATAAAAATAAATATCTTATACCAATGGGAAACTCTTACTTAAAGGGATTAACTTAATCTTTATTTTGAGCAATTTGTAAGGACTGATTTAGATTCTAAACTCCATAATTGTTTTAAAACTCCATTGAATCCAGCATAGCATTACTTTCCCGAAGAGGTTCATAAACCTAATCTAATTAGTTGTGGAGAAAAAAATTGCATTGTTTTCTTTTTTTTTTATTAACTTTAAATAAATTAAAGCTATATTAGATGGAATCATCAATGCTCATTCCCTAGTCTAGATTATTAGGAATTGAGCGATTTGGAGGGTCTCTCTGTCTTATAAAAGATTAGTCTAGTAGAGAGGGTTCCTCACTCTCAATGTATTAAGAACTCAAGGCATCATACTTGGGGAATAAATGTTCATCAAAAAGCTTGTTTTAGTACAACAACTTCAATGCAAGAAGAAAGACAAATATAATACATTTAATAATTATAATAATGGTTTATGGTACCTCAAATCCTGTAAATATCTTCTTGCTAAATTCAAAACAATATTTAACAATTAAACTTATAATATCAGATGGCAGATTTTAACTAGTAATGAAGTCTTACCCAATTATCACCATTTATATTTTAAGAACATTATCTTTGTTTACAAAAATTATATTTTACCTACTCTATACGAATTATTGGGCTTCTAATTTTAAAAATATAAATATTATTTTTTAAAAAATATATAAAAAATAGAGATTATTTTTAAATTAAAGCCATAATTTCATATATAAAGATGTAATTTGTTTTAAAGACATAGTTGATGGCATTCTTTTTTTAGGACAAGCTTTCTTTTCCCACTATAATTTTTCTACATTTCCAAAAATACTCGGGAAAAACCAATATAAACGATAATTTATTTGTATTTCAATTTTTAAAAATAATGAGTGAAATAATGTATAAAAATAATATCATATAAGTGCTGGCTTTGAAAATAAAAATTTAGAATTTTTATTAAAGTTTAAATTTAAATGAAAATTGGAATTTAATTAAAATAATAAATGAAGAGCTGCAAATTGTTGCCTATTCAATTTGGGGCGAGTTCGATAGCTCTTCAAATTATTATAGGAGTTTATTATGCTTCCAATACGATCGAAGGTCTCTGTAAAGAGATTTTGATATTACCAACTCTGAATCATAAAGTTATTCAAGTTCAAAAAGTTTAGACCGAGGTAACTCTCTCACGGACTTCCATTAAAAAAAATATTAGGATGAAAGTTGCTTAGAATTACTTAAATCGGAGGATGTCACAATTTCACTGTCATTAATTTTATAATATTTAATTAAGTTATTTATTTAATTCTTTTTTATTAAACTCTCAGTTCTAAATATGCTTTGTAATTTTGATTTAGTAAAACTATTTAAGTTTTTTTTTCTCTTCTCTGTTTAAGGAAGAAACACAGCACTGGTTATCTAGGAGCAGATATAAGATTCGGTAGTTTCTTATAAATCCCCTTAGTCTTTAATGGTTACTTTTAAAGGATAGGAACTTAGCATTATTACTCATTATAACCTTATAACTTCTCATTCTAAATATAAAATATGAGCTGCTGCTTTAAAAAACTAGAGTAAAAACAAATCTTCAAACCTCGAAGCTGAAATTTATTGTTTAAAATCTTTAATCGATGATTGGTTAAAATAAGTTTGTAATATAATTTGATACACTTAATTAATTTTAAACGCATATATATCTCAATCAAACCTGAAATGTATTTCCTTATCATGTGACCTAGATTTCTTTATATCATTAATATGGGATTTAAAGATTAAACTCCTTTTAATTAATTGTAATTAGAAATGACTTTATAAATAAAACTTATATAACTGCCTGTACATGCCCTAGCTAAATATAACTAAGAACTGCATCTGTACAGTACATTTACTAGAATCAAGTGCTAACTACCTCTCTTCGCACCCAAAAACTAAACTCCACTCGCGAAAAAAATTTGGCAATTTGGTTTATTAATTTGTGGCAACTAGAAAAAGCGAGTGGTTTAAACATTAAGGCAGTAAAATTTACTCAAGCACCAAATTCGCAACTTTTTTGAATGACCAAACAATATTAAATCATAAAGAATAAGTTGCTTATTAGATCTGAGTGTTCCTGCAAAAAAAGGCTAAATAAAAAATTCATAAAAATATCTTCTCCTTTCAAAGATATAAAATAATTATTTATATTTGCTATAAATAAGTTTTCAGAAAAATATAATATATCTAAACCCCATAACCTATATAAACCCCATAACCTATATACTTAGATAATAGTGAATAGATATTAATGATCATTATATATGATATACACGCATTCCCAAAATTACAGAAGAGACTTAATTAAGACAAGGCAGATCTCTCAAATCTAAAAAAGCACAAATCCGAGAAAATGAAAAAATCTGACACCCTACTTTATATATACCATTAGACAGAGCGTGAGACAGAGACAAAGAAACACCTAGGTTTTACCCCTCTATCTATTTTCTATGAGGAGATATTGAGCTTTGAAAGTGCGAAAAATGAGGGTTTTTAGATGGCTAATTTATGTACAGACTAATTTGATTAATTAAGTATGATTTAAAAATGAAAAATTTATGAAAATTTTCGACCATGAGTTCCCTTTTTGGAGCCTTTCCGCCCTTTTTCAGAGCAAATAAAGAGTGCTACACCTAGGTTATCGACTATGCTGACTTGGAATATTGCATTTATTTTGATTTTTAAGTGAAAAAAAAGTGCCGAAAAAGTGACCAAAAAGTTCATTTTTTAGCCATTTTTTGGTCTAAAAACGCATAAAAATGGTCTAAAAATGGCTAAAAATGACCAAAAAAAGGCTTTTTTTCGACCTTTTTTTCCCTTTTTGGAGGCTTTCCGGTCGATTCAGGGAAA